>CABHPQ010138556.1:2938-24397 GCA_902168405.1 Peromyscus aztecus | reverse complement strand
GCCTGGCTCAGTCGATGAACCGCTGGCAGGCCTTCTTCCAGCGGCAGGCGGTGCACCACATGTCCCGGTTTTCCATCCCATAAACCTTGCGGCACTTTTTGCCTTCGCCTCTAGGCTTCCTGTAAGACAGACAGCACGGACATGTTCAGGGACGGGAAGTGGGAGGGCCTTCCGGGGAGAGTTCAGAAGAACGAGGGGGAAACAGAAGAACAAGAAACCTGCCCAGAATGGAGTAGGGACTCTCTGCAGGCTGGGTAGTTCCCTGCTGCTGTACTGAAGCAGTTTCTAAATTTCATTCATGGAAATGTTCATCTGGCCATTGTTGTAAGAATAAGGAAGTAAACACAAGTGCTGGGGACTGGGGTGTGAGATGGGTCTAGGGAGAGGATCTGCTGTCCAAGCACAAGGAGTAAGTTTGGACCCCCAGGATCTATACAGAGCTGGACATGAGGGCACGTCCTAGCAATACGCAGCAAGGCGGAGGTGCAGACAGGAAGGTCCCTGCAAGCTCTTGGGCCAGCTTGTCTGGCATGTCGGTGGGTGAACGAGAGCCCGTCCAAGTAAGGAAGGAGAGGATCAACCAACACCTGAGTTGTCTTCTGCTCACTCAGGTGCACCATGCACGCATCCATACTCACATCTACCAGCTTGTGCACACGTGCACACACACACACACACAATTTTGTGCCCCCCTCCCAATACTCCCTCCTGCAAAACAAACCAACAACAACAAAAATAAAACACAGAACAGCAGAGAACAGCACTGTTCTTCTAAACTTTCAGTGTGCCTTTCTTTCCAGTGTTCCAAAGTCTGGCTGGAAGGTTCCTGGACACTCTCCTGGGTCTAGAAGAAGATTGTAAATTGTCGTTTATGTCGGACAGTAGTGGATGCAGGACAGCGGCCGCCATTACTGTCCCACACACTGTAAGTGCCCTTTACTAGTTACTGGACAGGAAACCATGGGAATGAAAGAAAGCAGGCTTCACAGACTGGGGAGAAATTTTACAAAAGGTCATAGTTTGGTTCCTTTCTGCTATTTTTCTGTTTCCTAGGAGACTCCTTCGAGGTGAAGTATGTAGTGTCAAGCAATCATACCTTAGGCTGACTGTCCCTCTGGGTGGGGAGGACAGGACCGTGTGGACGTGCTGTCTCTGCTCTCCTGAGCCCACTGGGTGATGATGTGTTGGAGACACCTGGTGAACACAAGGAAAATCAGGTTGACCGGGCAGACTCTCCCTCCCACACATTTATTAGGTCTCGGTGGTGTGGGCTATGGTCCTTGAGCATCAAACATGGAGGAGAACTGTTTTGTTCTCAGCTGTGTGAGGTAAAAATGAATGTTAAGATTAATGGGCAAGGCCAGGAACTCTGGAGCTGAGTGCACAGCGGGCCTGCAGCTGGTGTGAGGTGTTCAGCTGATCGGGTGAGGAGGATCCTGCCGACTAATGTGTCATTTACCTTGTCCCAGACCCCACAGAGTGGGGGCTGAGTGTGCCCCTGCTGGCAGCCTTTCTGTCATCATTATTATCTTCCAAATGCCTACAGAAAAGCCCATTAAGTTCGGGGCACACAATGGCTTTTCCAGCTCCAAGTTCCAAACGTCCACACTCCTACCCTCAACACCAACGTGGTCAGGGCTATTACAGTGATCGCCCACTCTCTGCTGCCACCTTCAGGTGGGTCCAGGGACAGAACTCCAGAGTGTCAGGCTTATGCAGCAAGCAGTCTACCCACGGAGGCAGCTCACCAGCCCTGCTCTTGACATTTTAATCTTTGCTTCATATCTCAAACCTTCACATTTTACTGTCTATAAAATATACTTTGTACTACTATGGACAGTACTGTATGCTATTATTTATAAATAAATACTATTATTAGGTTATGTGACCACAACATGCTTACTGAGTAGATATGGCTTCCACTGAGTTTAAAGAACCCTACACGATAGTTTTTGAAATCATGGCTGATCTCTCCCAGGTAGTGATGACACTTGAGCTATATGGAGCACTTTTTAAACAGGAAGTCTGACTTAGCTGTTTCCCAGTAACTGTAGCAGTAAGAGGAAGTGCCTCACGTTAGCCTCATGCTAGGCACCATGGGAGCAGCACGAGATTGCTTTAGAAAGGTCACGTGCCTGGCTTGAGGTCAGAGTTCATGGATGCCAGGGATTTTAACTGCACCTCACATGGGAGCAGTAATACGGATCCCTGATGCCTTTCTGTATGTATTTTAGAGAAATTTCTTTGTGATCTTCTGTCATATTGACTGGAATAACCTTTCAGTAGCATTTAAAACCCTGTTTCTAGACAATAAAAAACAAAGCCCAAGCGTTTTCACTAGTTACTTTTCTTGTGATTGGGACAGAATGTATGGCAGAAACAACTCACAGGAAATGCTTATCCCAGATTACAGTTCACCATGCTGGGAAGGCATGGTGGGAGCTTGGGCACAGCCTGCTCTAATTTACAGTTTGCAAAGCAGGTCAGGCTGGGGGTGGACATGAACACTGAGAGCCACCTGTGGTAATCCGCTTCTTCCAGCTAGGCTCCACCTCCTAAAAGTTTCACAACATTCGAAACCATCACCAGGTGGGGACCAAGTCATCTAACACATGAGCCTGTGGGGGCATGTTACTTTAGATACGAACTATAATATCACCCCCAAATGAAGCTTGGTCTTTCTACTCACTACCCTACTTCTTTGGGAACATATAGCTCAGGCTGTCCTCAAATTTACTATGTGGTTGAGGTTGGCCTTGAACTCTTCATCTTTGTCTTTACTTCTCAACTCCTGGGACTAGAGGCATATACCAGTATGTCTGGCCTCCCTAGTTGCCCTAAAATTTTATGTTGGAAATTTAAATCCTCAGTCTAGATATGTCTAAAGATAAGCCCTTCAAGTAGTTAAGGTTAGATGAAGTCGTAAGGGTAGGGCCCTGATCCAATAGGATTAGTGTTGTTATAAGAAGGGATACCATACAGCACACCCGCATGCACATGAATGCGCGCGCACACGCACACACACACACACACACACACACACACGAATGTACACATACATGCACGCTCAACAAGACTAGAGACCAGAGGGCTGGCATGCATGTGTGCCTTCTCTCTGAACCCCCCCCCACTTCCTTCTCTCTCACTATGGACTGTACACACTGAGGAAAAGCCAGGTGAAGACACAGCTCCCATGGTGAACGTCTCCGAACTGGAGAGAGCCCTCATCAGAAGCAAACAGTCAACCCCTAATGTTGGACTTGCAGCTTCCAGGAGATAAACGGCTGCTGATTACATTGCCTGGTCTGTGCAATTTTGTTGTAGTAGCTTGAGATGAAGGGGCCAGAGCTCTTAGTTTTCAGTCAAAACAACAGAGAAAGGCATTCTTGTAGATGTAGGAGAGTAGAGCGGCCACCAGGACAAGACAAGTAAGGAAAGCTGGTATTAAGTGTAGCCTGCTCTCTTGCACACTCCCCGGTTCAGGCCAGAAAAGCCTGCATGGAAGGCCAGCCATGTCTGCAGATATGAGTCTTCATGGCCATGCTTTGGGAAGGGCTCTGACGCTGGCACTCAAGAAATCCAGCACAAAAGTAAGCAAAAGCCTGTAGACCTGGGGACTGCTCAGAAGGACTTTCTCTAGGATGTGTCCCCAGGGTTCTCCACGATGAGGGAGGAAAGGCACTATTAACCCAGGATGACAGCCTCTGGGCATCTGTTTGGGAGCACAAAACAGGAGATTTTTATAAAACAGAAACCACTGTGTTTGGAATTTTTAGGCAGACCCATCCTTACTGTTCTTTATAATTTAAAAATTTGAGAATTGCTATCTGGAGCTAACATACATTTCAGAGTGGGGAACTTCATGCTCTCGGATTCCGCCGGGCTCTGGTTTCTAGGGTTTAGGGTGAGCTACTGGTTGGCATGAGGTCACTGGACATTCGAAGCCTGCAGCTGTGTGGGATGGACAGTTCAGAAAGTCCACCTGCAGGAGCAACAGGCGTCCGACTGTTTTCTTTGAGAGCACCGACAGGGAGTTCAGGAACATAATCGATAGTCTTTGTGCTCCATTCTTGTCTTTCTAGAGTCAAACAAAGCTTTAAAAATATACCCAGATCCTTAAAATAGGAATGGCAAGTTTGACTGCTGAAGTGTTTATCTAAGTCTTGGCCGAAGCAGATTACATACCAGAGAGACTGGAAATTCTCTGGTCTAAGAATAAATGAGAAATGGGAGACGGAGGCTGGGAGCAGCTCAGTTGTTGTTAAAGTGCCTGCAGCATAATCATGAGGACCTACGTGTGGAAGCCAGCACGCATGTAAAATGGACACAGTGACATGCAGTACATCTGTAACCCTTGTGCTAAAGATGGGGGCCAGGCAGATCTCTGGAGCTCGCCGACCAGCCAGTTTAAGTAAATAGGTAAGCTCCAGGTTCAGAGAGCCTGCCTGAGATAACAAGGTACAGAACAACTGTGTAAGACAACCGATGCCAACATCCGGTCTACACACCATGTGCACACACATGTATATAAACCACACATACACACAAAACAAAATGAAAAGAATAAACGAGAAACAGCCACAGGAGGTAGAATTCCCCGTTTACCCAGATACTCCATCTATGTGCAATCCCCCTGCTAGAATGTCCCTGGAAACCAACACAGAAATGAAACATTTCTATAAACATTGTAAAAAACATTGTAAAAAAAAAAAAAGGGGTGGTGGTGGTGGTGGTTGAGATTGAGAGTAGAGACAGCGATAGTGTCCATGGGAGAGTTCTGAGATTTCATTGCTGGAACACAAACAACATAAGGAGTCCTGGCTGGCATCCTACAGACATTTAGGAACTAGGAGGACGGACAGCTGGTTAAAAACCACAATGATGTCTCTATGATGGTTTAATTAAAAAAAAAAGCACAGCAGAAGCGAGGCATTGTGGAGCCCGAGTCGGGCTAGCAAATTCAAGACTTGCCTGGGCTGTAGTGTGAGTTTAAGTCCAACCTGAACAACTGAGTGAGACTGTGTATCCAGATAACAAGAGCAAAGAGGGATGCAGCTTCACAGGGGAGCATCTGCCCGGTACACGAGGCCTTACGTTCAATTCTGAAAACCAGGGTGCAGTGGAAGAGACAACAGTGTGCCTGGTCACGACAGTGGGAAGACATGAAAGTTCTCTGCTGTCTCACGCTGTCCTCATTTTCAAACCAGATGAGCAGAATGGCCTATGTACTTGGGAAGTCTTCCGACGTGAAAGGCAGGAACCACAGAACTGTTACACTGTCAGCCTGTGGCTGGAATCGGAGTTGGAGCTTTACACTGTAGGTGTGGTGGCCTTCACCGTCAACCTGACAGCATTTAGGATCACCTAGAATACACACCTCTGGGTGTTTCTGGGATGGGTTTCCAGAAAGGCAGAAGGGAGGAAGACCTACTCTGAATGTGGGTGGCTGTCGGAGCCCACAGAAGTTTCCTAGTGAGAACTTACTCAGGGCCAGAGAATCTGAGCTTGCTTTACCCAGCAGGGCTACATAAGGAAATGATTTGGTCACGGGCATGGTTACCAGGTGTTTGGAAGGGTCTACACTTGGCTGTGCGGTGTGCTTTGATCTAGCAAGGGGGAGGTCTTTTGCCTCTCCCCTTGGCATGTTATAAAAAGCCTTTCTGAATAAATGAAGAGGCCATTGGGTAGTGATCCAGGCCCTCCCGAAGCTATCCTGAGTTTCTGTCTTTCTTCTCATCAGCTAGGTCTCTCTTTCTATCTAATATTTTCTTATCCCTCTCTCCTCCTCCTCAGAATCCTAGAAAAGGTGGGAAAGGTAGGAGCTGGACTCGCTCAGACTCCCACAGGCGGCACTGTCCTGTGGCCTGGGCCCTGGCTGAGAACACATGGATGCATGTGGCACATCAGCATTCATCTCTTTCCACTTCAGACGGTGGACACGCCTACTGCCACCACGGTGGACTCTGAGAGCAAAACACCCTTCCTCCCTTCCTCCCTTCCATTTCCTGTGTCATGCATTTGCTCACAGCAACAGGAAAGTAACTAAATACACTAGGCTATCAAAGAAGGCATCTTAGCCCCTTCCTCTGTTGCTGGAATAAAATACTCTGGAAAGAGTTGGTTCTGGTCCACAGTTCAAGGACCACTCTGTCATGATGGGGCATTGAAGGCAGTGGGAACTTGAAGCAGGGAACACATTGTGTCCACCACCAGGAAGCAGGGAGTGATGAGTGCATACTCTTCTCATGTCTAGTCCCTTTTCTCCATTTATACTGTCTAGATTCTCAGCCAGGAAATGGTGCCAATCATGACAGGCCAGTCTTCCCATTTATATTAACACAAGATAATCTCCCAAAGGCATGTCCAGAGGCCTGTCTCCCAAATAATTCTAGATTTTGTCAAATTGACAACACTAGCCATCACAGATAGGTTAATGGCAAATGGCAAGGGGCTCTGGGCCCTTTTATATCTACTAAGGGGAAATCCTCAGGGGAAATGATTCCTATCTGATGGCCACATGAGTGGATCAATGTTTGTGCCACAAACAAAACTAACACAAGAATGTCCAAGTTCACTCCGTGAGAGTGGCCAGGGGCCACTGTGGTGATATGGTGATATTTTATTTGTGCTCTAACAAATAAAGCTTGCCTGGGGATCAAATGACAAAGCCAGCCACTATATAGAGGTCAGGCAGTGGTAGCACATGCCTTTAATACTAGCATTCGGGAAGCAGAGATTCATCTGGATCTCTGTGAGTTCAAGGCCACACTGGGAACAGAGCTAGGCATTGTGGCACATGCCATTAATCCCAGCACTAACCATAGAGGTCTGGAGGTCTGTACAGACAGACAGGAAGTGATAGAGCTGGGTGGAGAGAGGAAGTAAGACGGCAGGGCACAGAAAGGTATATAGATGTGAGTATACAGGAAGTAGCTCTCTCTCGGGCTGAGGATTTCCTAGCAATAAGAACTTGTGGCTGGCTTCTTCTATCCCTCTGATCTTTCAGCTTTCACCCCAATATCTGGCTCTGGGTTTTTAATTAATAAGACATTTAGCAATTCGTGTTACAGGCCAACACTGTTCAGTGGCTTTAGTAATTATTCCATATTTATGGTAGTGTTAAAAATCACAAGAGTATTTTCTGGAAGTCACTGCTCCCCAAGTGCTATCAGCAGGAGGCTATTCACTGCCAGTGATCCCTTTATGGAGTTTGTTAAATATGCATGGGCAGAGCACACAGAGTTTGCCCAGTTACTCATCTTTATAAGCTTGGGACCTCTGGAACTTGGCAGGGCTTGCCAAGGAGTTGCTTTTGTGGGGTCTCTGTGTAAGTGTGGGAGGTGTGAGGTAGGGAAGAAAAAATAAGGTTTTAACACGTCTATCCTGAGCCTAGTTCTGAACCTTATCAGGAGTCACACTGTGAGCATGGCTGCTGTGCAGGTAGGTAGGCCTCTTGGTGTTCTATGAAAAACTATGTAAGACCTAGAATATTTTAAAATGAACTGTTAGGAGCCAAGTTAATTCACAGTGATTTATCAGAATCATTTAATACACTGAGTTTATTTACTACCTAAATATGGCTGTACTTTTAGCATTTGTTTAAATTTTTTTTTGCTCAGGCTTTGAAAGAAAAGAGTGACTTCAATTTATTTAATTTTGAGATCTTCAAATGGCATACCTCCAAGACAATATGTCAAACTAACAAAATTTATGAAGTAATTTGTAGTGGTAAACATCAGCCTTTCTGTAAGAAGTGTGAATCAAGCTGCTAATCTATAGTCTTTTGGAGATAGAACTCTAGCACCAACACAAAATACATTTCCAGCATCAACAGCTAACGCTCTCTTCTGGTGTTCTAAAGTATCAGTCAAAACATCTTTTTCCTGAGAAGCCATACCCATCACAAGGCAGCCTGCTGATGAATCTACAAGTGTCACTTCAGAACTATACACTTGGGACTGGAGAGAAGACTCAGCCATTAAGAGCACTGACTGCTCTTCCAGATGGCCTGAGTTTGATTCCCAGCAGCCACATGGCAGCTCACATCCATATGTAACTCCAGCCCCAGGGGGATCTGACGCCCTCTTCTGGTCTTCACAGGCACTGCATGCATGTGGTACACAGAAGTGCAAGCAAGCCACACACTCATACAGATTAAAAAAAAAGCAATCTTAAAAAAAAAAAAAAAAGAAGCATATGCCTTTGGATGGTGTACACCTATAGTACAGTATTTGGGAGGTGGAGGGTTCAAAGGCCATCCTTGACTATCTAGAGTTCAAGGCTAACCTGAGCTACTTGAGACATACCACCTCAAAAAAGAAAAGAGAAGAAACAAACCATGATAGCGTCTTTGGGCACCGACTCCATCTTTCCCGTGTCTGTTTCTCTAAATGGACATTTGGCTTGGCCCACCTTGCCGCGCTTTGGTACTTACGGGAACACCGGTGAAAGTGACTGGTGGGGACTGCCAGGAAATGCTGAAACTGCTGCCGTTGGGGGTGAACTTAGCAGATCCCGGAATGGTCACTGGGGGTGTGGCCTAGGACACAGGAAGTAGAGAAAACTGCATTAAAGAGTGACTGTCCACGGTGTCTTAGCTCTCATTACCAAAGCTGGGCTGTAGGGACAGACAGTGCTGCTCTGGTAATGCACGCTAGCAGGCAGACCCAACAGGGTCCAAGAGAGCAGCCAGAAACAAGCCTTCCATATACATCTAAGCAATCTACTTGAGGTACAGGGAATGGCTTTTGGCTGTCAGTTTCTGAAATTTAATCACATATATCTATTTTTGGACATATGCAAGTAATTCTTGACAATCAAATTAGGAAATAAATAACTGAACAATAAATTTGGAAAAGGGTACATGTAAGCTATAAATATTTTAGGAGTGTACTTCAGTGATATGCATTAAAATTCTCATTGTTTTAGACGTCTCACATCTCAGGGTTGATTCTAAGAAAACGGATACAATGTCATTCACTGCGCAACCGTGTATCATGAACATGCTAAGAGATTTGGCCAGTGAGATGGTTTAGCAGATAAAAGTACCTACTGACAAGCCTGAAGACCTGAGTTCAATCCTTAGGACCACAGAGTGGAAGGTCCTCTGACCTCTACATGCGCAATGTGTCAAATGTGTGTGCATCCACATGTACATACACATAAAATAAACACAAAATTAGTAAAAATTTTAAAAGCCTTAAAATTGAACAAATAGATATAACTGAGATAACAAGAGTCAAGCCTGTATGTTAAGTGACTGCATTTCTCTTCTCTAGGCTTACTTGTGTTTTGTTGGCGAATGACAAATATTTCCGCTAGTTACAGGGGTTCTGTGTCTGACACCGTTGGGAAATACTTTGGCAATACACAGAAATATCCCTAACTCTTCATTCACGCTCCAGATGACTCAATAAGGACACTCTTGAGAATTAAAATGAAAGTTAAGAAAGTCTACAGACAAAGAATGTTCATAGTAGCCCACCCCCCTTTCTTGTTTTTAATTTATTTTTAAAGATAGGGTCTTACGTGACCTAGACTAGCCTCGAACTTGTTACATTGCTGAGGCTGTCTTCACCTCTCACGAGTTGGGATTAAAGGCACAACATCATGCCCAGCTCCATGTGATTATGACAGTGGAAAGCCATGGTAGATAGTCACATAAACTATCAGAATGATTAAAATAATTACTTCAATTTAATTTAATTGGATATTATACAGTTATTTGGATTTATTTTAAATAAATAGGTAGGGAAATGTAATTTCAAAAATGCAAGGAAGGTTTTTATGAAGTTGCATGAGTTAGCTGCAGTTGTTGGGCTAGCCATGGCCTGCACTTGGAGGATTTATTTCTAAGTCCTTAGGCTTCTGGTCCACTTCCAGCTATGGCCCAGTAGGTTTGTGTGAGTAGTGTTGCAAGAATTTTCATTTGAAACAACTTCTGGGGTGCTGATGCTGTTGAGTTGGGGGACACTGTACTCTGAGAGGCTTAGCTACCTACTTAGAAGCAGGGGATGCTCAAACCCCAGCTATGCGGCACAGGCTTTCTGTCATCGCTCCAAAGCTTGCCAAGCAAAGCTCAACTTTTCATTATTTTATTTTAATTTCTATTAAAAATTTTAACTTAGCCGGGCATGGTGGCATACATCTTTAGTTCCAGCACTTGGGAGGCAGAGGCAGGTGGATGTCTGTGAGTTCAAGGCCAGCCTGGTCTAGTAAGTTCCAGGACAGCCAGGGATACTGAGGGACACTGCCTCAAAAACCAAACAAAACTTTTAAATAAATGTATTGTGTGTGGACACGTGTGGCATTGTGCCTATGTAGATGGCCAGAAGACAATTTTCAGAATTGCTTTCCTCCTTATACTGTGTAGGTCACAGAGGTTAAACACTGTTCCTCAGGCTTGGTGGCAAGCCTTACTTGTACACTGGCATCTTGATGGCCCCTTGACTTTACCTTTTTGAGACAGGGTGTCGCTAAATAGCTCTGGCTGACCTCGAACTTAATCTTGTAAATCAGGCTGGCATTGGACTCACAGAGATCTCCTGCTTCTGTCTCCCAGATGCTGGGACTGAAGGTGTGTGCCACCACTCTTGGCTTAATTTTCATGTATCAGATACTTGTAAGCTATAGCAGGCATCAACCTGAGGGCTTTACACTGCCAAGGTTTTTTTTTTTTTTTAATCCTTTGAACAACTCCTAAGGGACTGGGTCTTCAGCTGGCTCTAGGGAGCCCAAGAATAATCTATGGGTCCATTTGAATGAGATCATGACTTTTCCTCCCAGCAGCACTGAAGACTGAAGAAATGAGACAAGCACTCTGTACCACTGGGCTACATCCTGACCCCTTTGCTTTTCTTTTTATGGTAGCGTATCACCAAGTTGTCCGGGATGGTCATGGATGTGCTCTGTCACCTCAGTTTCAAACCTGTGATCCTCCTGCCTCAGCCGCCTGAGTTACCAAGAGTCCAACCCTGGGCCACCAGCCCCTTAAACTCTACAGCCCAGCTCTGGCCTCAAATTCATGATCCTCCTGCCTCAGCCTCTTGAGTGCTGGGGTTATAGGCATGAGCCACAACTTATGGCTTGAGATCACAACTAAGGGGAAAAATAGAAAAACCAACTGGGTTACTGGCTGCCATGTGTGGTGCTGTTTTTTTATTGAGTTATCTCGCAGTCCCAGGTTACCAGTTTTGACCACAGACCCCAGCGAGTTACCTGGTAAGCGTGGTCGGTGTGCACGAGGTAGAGGGTGGTTGGGGCTGAGCGGCTCAGCGGCGTTATCAGCTTGGTATCTGTTTTGGCACAAGGACTTTCTGTTCGGCTGGAGTCTGGGACAGGAAACGTAGGAGGTGAAGCCAGGGACTGGGAGGGTGACACTGGGGCCATGCTGCTCAGGCCCTCAGCCACTGAGTCCGTGTTGAGCTTGATCTCGGTGTAGTAGAAGTCCTCTTCTCCATCGCTGTAGTCAGATTCTCCAACTCGCCTAGGGCAGGAGAGAGCAAAGCTCAGCGGTCCGGCCTTTGCCTCCATCTTGGGCATCCATTCCCTCAACCTGGAATCTTCTCCTCTCTGTCGGCCGCCAGCCTATGTTTATTGTATTTATCCTGCAACACTCAGCTACGCCCTTTGAGGGAGGTCTTCATCAGCTTCTGCCATGATTTAAACATGCCCACTGCCAATGCTGTTTTAGTATTGTGATTTCCAAACTCTTGTGTCAATGGTATTTAGAAAGGGGGTCCTGGGAAGGTCAAGAGGATGTGGGGGCACGACAGAACTAGTGGCTCTGAGAGAGAGGAAAACAAGCTAACAGATTTGGTTTGTCTGACCATCTCAGGTTCAGATGTAGCGAGGGAGCCCTCACCAGACGTCGAACAGATGTCTATACTATGGTCACAGATTCAGCATCCAGAACCATGAGCCAAATAAATTTCCATTGCTTTCACTTACTTGGTGCCAGCTATTATGGCAGAGCAACAGAAAACAGAGTAAGGTTTCTTAGAGCAATCTTTCTACTACCCATCCACCCACCTACCTACCTATCCATCCACCTATCCACCCATCCACCCACCTACCTACCTATCCATCCACCTATCCATCCATCCACCCACCTACCTACCTATCCATCCACCTATCCATCCATCCACCCACCTACCTACTTATCCATCCACCTATCCATCCATCCACCCACCTACCTACCTATCCATCCATCCACTCACCTACCCATCCATCCATCCACCCATTCATCCACCTACCTACATACCCATCCATTTACTAGTCTGAGAATCATTTATTGAGAATATATTACATATAAAACATTCTACTTCCTTACAGGAACAAAACATAGACTCTGCCTTGATGGAAATTTTTGTTTTGGTTTTTGGAGTTTTTTGTTTTGTTTTTTTGAGACAAGAGTTTCTCTGTGTAGCCCTGGATATCCTGGAACTCACTCTGTAGACCAGACTGGCCTCAAACTCAGAGATCTGTGGGCCTCTGTATCCTGAGTGAGTGCTGCAATTAAGGAAGTACGCCACCACTGCCAGGCTTGATGAAACTTTTATAGTCTAGAAGCAGAGAAGAGATCCCCAACACACAGCCATTTAGTATATGAGGCTTTATAAGTCCCAGTAAAAAAGATTAAGCAATACTGGAGAGTCCTTAATCGAGGTCGGGAGGGGTCTGACATTTACACAGGATGCACAGAGGAAGTGACAGGCAAGCAGACACCGCAGGCTGGGCTTTGGAGGACAGCACAGAGCTACAGGAGGCTGGTTTGGTGCTTTCATGGAGAAACGTCCCCATAAGCTCACAGATTTGAAGACTTGCTCCCCAGTCGGTGGTGCTCTTTGGAGAGGTTATATAACTTTTAGGAAGTCCAGCCTAGTGGAGGAAGCATATCACTTGAAGTGGCCTTGGAGGGTTTACAGCCTCGCCCACTTCCTGCTTGCTCTCTCTGCTTCCTGCTCCTGCCACCTGCTACCATGCCTTCCTCTCCACTATGGACTCCAGGCCTCTGGAACTGGAAGCCACAGAAACGTCTTCCTTCTCTAAACTGCTTTGGTCATGGTGCCTCATCACAGTAACAGAAAAGTAACTAATACAGCAGGGCCGCAGCTCTGGGACGAAGGCTGAGGCAGGATCGGGTGGGGCCTCGTTGGCCTCAGTGATGGCTCTGAGATCTGGAGATTTTCTTCTGGAGGTTACAAAAGCCCCTGGGAATTTTAGGAAATGGACATTAAAGGACCACTATGGTTCTTGTCTGAAAGCTGAGAAAGTTGGGAAAGTGCAGGAGAAAAGGCCTTGGAGGTGGATGCTGCCATCTGTAATAACTGAAAAGCATCAGTAGTGGTGGGGGATGAGGGATGAGAAACCACAGTCTAGCTGCATCTTAAAGGTGGGAGGTTAGGGCTCATCTGTAGTCTTCTATGTTCCCTTCAAAGTACATTTGTCCCTTGAGTTAACACCTTACTGTATTTTTGTAATTTTTTTCCTTTTTTAATTTTAATTTTTGGTGTGTGTGTGTGTGTGTGTGTGTGATTCCAACTCAGGCCTCACTGACAAAGCAGCATTAAAAGCCCACTAAGAGAAAAGTACTTCCTCTGGTCAAGAGAATGAAATCTTTAGCCTGAGTGGAGAACTAACCTAGTCAAGGTTAGGCTGGTTAATCAGGAACCAACCCCTAGGAAGGTACAGTCACTTCTAGCAAGGAAGGCTCACCATGAGGCATGTTAAGGAGCTAAATGGAATAATTATTCCTTTGAAGATTTTTTTTCTTCTCCTGTTTTTCTTGTTTTGGATACAGGGTCTCTTTATATAGCCCCAGCTGTCCTAGAACTCACTATGTAGCCCAGGCTGGCCTCAAAGTCATAAGAGATCTGCCTGCCTCTGCCTCCTGAGTTCTGGAATTAAAAGCTTGCTCCACCACATCCAGCTCTTTAATGAAATACTATACTTTTCCTTCCCAGAATTCCTATATATGAGTTCAGTCCTTACAAGCCACTATGAGGGTCTGCTGGGTCTGCCTACCTTTCTGAGTCCTGACTTGCCCTTAGTTTTTCTGTCTCTTTCATTAGAAACTAAGTATGCCTTTTCTGGTACGTTGGCTTCCCTTACTCTTCCTCTGGAGCTCCCTCCTCACTCTGTGGCTCCCTACACCCCTGTGGCTGTCCTCCATGATGACTTAAATGACATGGTTTCTGTTTGTTTTTTAATCCTCTTCTCCAGTCTCTTTCTCTAGGCAGCTGCTGAGATTTACAACTTGCCTGTCCTAGGCTCCTTTTAAATTCAGATGAAATTCTCCTCAAGCTTCCAGCTGAGTCTGTTTTTAAATTATTCTAATAATGAAACTTAGAGTCCAAGAGTGGACCTTGATTTCCTGGGTATCAGTGCTTATTCAGAAAACTCCTCACTGAGCCATCTCTCCAGCCCTGTTTTTTGGGCTCTGAAAACCTCTTTGTATTCTCACCATGACTATAGTTCTCCAGGGCTGTCTCCTGTGGATCTTTGTACCACTCCACGTGGAATCAGCATATCTGGCCCTGAGGAGGCACCTACCAAATTCAGCAGGACTGAGCGACACAGGGGCTGGTGGGGCAATGGTGGCTGAGACCATACTTCCTGGAATTGGATTTTTCAGGCTCAGATTGTGATAGACACTTTGAGGGTGATCTGGCAACCCAGCAAGGTCCCATGCCTTGCTTGGTGTCTTAATTTATAACATGGGATCACAAGAATACATCTTTATTGTATGATGGAGTAAGCGTATAAATATGCATGAACACTTCTTTATTTATGATGGAGTAACCGTAGAGAGCTTGATAATGTGCCTGACGCAGGAAAGGAAGCACTACTGAGTGTTCAGTAAATAAATGCAGGAACTAAGCTCCAAAGCCTCCCTCTCCACTCCTACCAGGAGACTATTATCCCAGGGACTTTAATAAGCTTCTTTAAGTAGAAGAAAATTGTGCTTTCTCACAGAAAGTTTTGAGTTAAATAACTGTCACGACTCAACATTTACCCGTCTTGCTAATTTCCCAAGAACTATGTATTCCACTCCCTGGAATGGCTGAGAGCAAGGGACATCCCTCAGTTCATGGGCACATGTGGCAACGGCCAGAGGTTGCTGACCGAAAACTTGTTTCCTCTTGAATAATTCCTATGTACTAAAATGAAGTGTTCTTCCCAGCCTTTCTGCTTGGCCAGGTTCTCACAGCCTCGCTCCATTTCCTCTAAGCTCCAGAGGGCTGGCATCTGGGGAGGTGTCTCTGTAACATATCGGGTCAGGTGGGGCTTGGCTTTCTGACAGGCATACCATTGAGAACCCCAGAGAGTGGGACAAGGCGTGAGTGCCTGTTCTATTCCTGTCCCTGCTTCCTTTCCAGTCACAGGCAGGCTGAGCTGCTGCTGGTTGCCAAACGCTACTAATAGACCCAGACCCGATGGAAATCATGAATTCTCCAGGGGGACGGATGAGGGTCAGCCCCTGAAGACTGGGGGCTGAGGAGAGGCTGAGTGATGTGGAGGAGGAAACCATGCACTTTTTAAGACTGCATGGTGTGCCTGAAGTTTCATCAGATGCAGGGCATGTTGTTTTTGGGTGGGGTTGACATGCCTCCCCAGGCACGGCTCACTAACTCGCCCAGTATCCAACAGCGGCATGATTGGGCTCATGGAATAAGGTAAAGGTTCCTCCCCGACCCTGAGAAAGCAGACTTGGAGCTTGCTGGAGGTCCTGTAGACTTTCAGGAAGTCCTTTCCTGTGCAATGGCCAGCATGATGGTGAAGAGGATGTTGGTTAAAAGGGATCCCAAGGAAGCTAACAAGTGGCTGACCCTTGACTGCTGCCCACCCACTGTGAATGCAACATCCTGGATGGTCTCAGTCTCTAAACGCTCGTCCATGGAGCACACAGGGCTAGCTGGCAAGTTCTTTCGAGGCCTTTAAATTGCTCGGAGCTGTTTGTTATGCTAGTCTAACCCGTGGGATCTGACAGGGTAGACATCTCACTGGAGTGGGGGGCGCTACAGTACTGTGACATTTGCTGAACATGCAGGCAGAGCCTTCAGCCAGGGTAGCACAGCCTGGCCTCACTCGGCCACATCCCTGATGCTTGGTGACCTTATGGGCACCCTGCTTTACAAAGCTTTGCTGTATCCCACACACCTGCCTGAAGACTTAGGGGGCCACTTCTGTACTCCTTTTCACGGGTGCTGACTGGGGGTGGGGGTGGGGGGGACAGACTGCAGTCACCTTAGAACCCTTTGTTACTGTCTCCCTATACCACTTTTCACAGAGCACACACTCTTTTTCTTAAAAGGACCCTTCTGTGTTGAGTGCACAGACCTACTCTGGTGTTGACACTTGCCTTTTCCACACTGTGACGACTATGGTTACAAAGCATACCTTCTAAACCCCGGACACCTGGACAAGACAGACTCAGGACGAAAGCATGGACAGTTAACCCACCACTGCCCCTGGCTGGGAGTCTGGCTGCATGTTCCTAACCTCAACTGTGTCTGTCTGTAGGAAGGTTCTTACAGCCTATGAAGAAAACAGAGGTCACTGGAGCAACAGACTGAGCCTGACCACCAACTCCGGCTTTATCGTCAAAGGTATGGTGACTTTTTTCCTTCTGTCTTTTTTTTTGGGGGGGGGGTGGTTCATTCTGAGACTTAGAGTGATAGTAGTTTTTGAGGTTCTAAGTCATGAACATCATCCACTGCAAAAATAAAGCACAGTTCATTTGACAGACACCAGGGGCTCAAGGACTCCTTGAAGTACATTCCCAGCTCCCAGGGGAGGAGCCCTTGTGGTGTGCTTTATACTCTGTGTCTTTTGCACAGTTTATCTTTGACCCTCAGAGGTAATACTTGACTAATCATTTTCAGGTGGTCCTAGGGATCAGCGTGAGGACTTGTCTATACCATGACTCAGAAAGTAGCTTAGGGATGCTCTGCAGCTGGGTGACTTAGTGGCTGCCTGTGGGCAGAGTCTGAGGCACAGTGTGGTGTGCAGTACCTGAGAGCCGAGGTGCTGAGGCCATGCTGGGAGGCCACCCCCAGCTCCGAGGGGAGGGGTGGGTTACCTTACCCCAGGTGGATGGCCCGGATGTGCTTCTGGATACCGGCTGCTGTGTTCAGCACCTTGCCACAGTTTTTCCAAAGGCATTTGAACATCACCTTCATGGAGTTCTACAGAGAGGAGAAGAAACAGCATCACAAGACACGCAAACCCTTCCATAGTTACTTTCTTGTCACCCTGTCCATTTTCCCTTCATTAGACACGCAACAGCTCGTCATGTTCTGGACAACTGAATTCTCCACTCTGGGACTTCCTGGCTGGAGAAGAGCTTTGCGAGCTCGGACTCCTTCCATTTCTTCATGAGAACCAAGCTTTGCTACTTATTTTGATCACATTCACAGAGGTCCCCACGGCCACTGGGGTCACCCTGGCAGTGGCTAATATTAAATTAACTAAGCGCTTAGTAGGGGAAGGTGCTGCCCTAAGCACTGATTTAATTCCCAAGATGGATGTTGCTAGTAGTCTCCATGTTACAGAAGGTTTCAGGGAACCAAGGAGCAAAGCTGGAATCTGCTCCAGAAGCCAGCCTTCACCCCAGGGCACAATCACACGACACTCTTCAATGAGGGTTTAGCATTTTCAAGAGCCTCCCAGAACACTGACTGAGGCCACCATGTAGATATGTTCTGTCAACCACAGTGCTCTTGATCACAAAATAGGAACAGTAACGGGACCCCTAACTGATGACCATGATGCCTTAGTGACGTCACGGACAGGAACCAGCAGACCTGGTTCAGAGGCAGTCACTCATCACAGCAGGTGTCATGGAATCACCGTCATCGCGTGCCCTCAACTGCATTTAAAAACTTCTGCAGTGCTTGGGTGGGATGCAGGTTCCTGGACATGTTACAGTGCTCCACCACTGCACTACCGTGGGAGTTTGAATGAAAATGGCCCCACAGGCTCAGAGGGAGTGGCACTATTGGGAGGTGCGGCCTTGTTGGAGGAAGGGTGTCACTGTGGGTGGGCTTTGATGTTGCAGAGGTTCAAGCCAGGACAGAGTCTCAGTCTCTCTTCCTGCTGCTTGCTGATCTGCAGAACTCTCAGCTCCTTTTCCAGCACCGTTAACTTCCTGCATGCCACTGTGCTTCCCACCATGATGATAATGGACTAACCCTCGGAACTGTAAGCCAACTCCAGTGAAACGTTTTCCTTTATGACAGTTGCCGTGGTCATGGTGTCTCTTGACAACAACAGAAACCCTAAGACAGCTCCATTCCCTAGTTTCCCTGGAATGAAGTTTTATTCAGTTTTTATATTTATATGTACACATGTATGTGTATGAGGGTATGGTGGGTTTGAATGATAATGGTTCCCATAGGCTCATATATTTGAATGCTTAGTCACCAGGGAGTGGCTCTGCTTGAGAAGAATTAGGAGGTGTGGCCTTGTTAGAGGAAGTGTGTCACTGACAGTGGGATTTGAGGTTTCAAAAGTACACACCAGGTCCAGTCCTTCTCTGCCTCTCTCTGCCTATGGATCAAGATGTAGAACTCTCAGTTACCAACACCATGTCTGCCTGCATGCCACCATGCTCCTGCCATGATGATAATGGACTAACCTCTGAAACTGTAAGCAGGCCTCAATTAAACGCGTCTTTCATAGGAGTTGCGTGGCCAAGGTGTCTCTTCACAGCAACAGAACTCGGACTAAGACAGGGTGTGCCTATGCCATGCTGTACATGTGGAGGTCAGGAGTCAGTTTTCTCCTTTTACAGTGTGGGTCCTGGGAGTCAAACTCAGGTCCTCAGGCTCAGGTGGGCACGTGTCCTCACCTGCAGAGCTGTGCCCACTGCCCGGAGAGAAAGTCTCAGCACAATTAAAACATGCTGATTAATTTGTAGCTCTTTGCTGCAGTCATGCAGCATGCAGGAAAGCTCAATTTGGGACAATTTAGCAATAGCGAACAGCTTCTTTCTTTGTGCATGTATTGTTGTGTGTGGGGACACGGGTATGTGCACATGGAGGCATGTGTGTAGAGGCCAGAAGATAACCGTGGCTGCTCTTCCTCAGACATCACTCACCTCATCTTCTGATGCAAGGTCTCTCATTAACTTAGAATGTTCCAAGCAGACTAGGCTGGCTGGCCAGCAAGCGCCAGGAGCTGCCTGTATCCACCTCCTCAGCGCTGGGTTTACAAGTGTGAGCCATTGAGCCTAGCTATTGTAACTTTAGTTCCATCTGGGGGTTCCAGCTCAAGTCCTCTCGAGCGCTTCACCAACTGAGCTGCCTTCTCAGGCCAGGGAAGAGTTTTTGAACACACAATGACCAAAATTAATTCACTATCAAATGCATAATAATTCTGGGTGTTTCTGGGAGCCCTTACCTAACTTCACTGTAGGATTTGTTCTCAACACCCCCCCCCCCCACTGTAGAATGCTGTCATTCCATCTAAGTCCAACAAGCACACCTGAACATCTTAGCCCAGATTGGAGACTGCCATGTTAGAATTGCAGTGTTTACTGTACATAAAGTTTTCTGCTGTTATAGAAACATAAATGGTTTAACCATGTAAAACAAAATTTTCATATTCTCGTCCCTCAGCATGTAAGTATCAAATTACTTTATCTTTGGATTGTACTGGATTAAAGCATTTGATTTTAAAAATTGATGTTTGCCCTCTAAATTCATATTTCCACACACACAGAATAGTGCAGCTTTCAGACCTCATCAGAAAAGTTTATTTGTGTAGTCGATGGTAGTCAGTATAGAAACTGATAACGGGTCCAGGTACAGAGAGTAAGCATCTGTGGCGTGCTCAGCCCAAAGTGGGGCATCTATATCACACCCCTCCCCATGCCACTCGGGGACCATCTCTAAGCAGGACAGGAAAGACTGTAAGGGCCAGAGAATAGGGAGGACCACAGTGAAACAATGTCTTCTGGACATGACAAGACCATTGCACTCACGAGGTCACAGCGGTTGTGGTTGCTGTATAAGACCTGTACAAGTCAAGCCTGTCAAAACTCCCAACACGAATGCCCCCCCCCCCCTTGCAGAGAAGCTACTGACAGTTGATGGCTGTTGGAGGAGGAAAGAGTCTGTTTTGTTCAAGTGTGTGGATGGCCCCATAGCCACGCAAAATTGGGAAGCACTAGTTAGACTCAACAGGTCATAAAAAAGAAGAAAAAGGGGGAAAAAGACAAAGTCCTCTTAATGACTGGATCTACTGACTGTAGACCAAGCCTTCAAGATGAGCTTCTTGGGGAACGGTGTGTGTAAAGGGGGAGAGGGCTTCATACTCCAACTATAACATACATGCAAAAAGGTATTCAGCATACCAATCTTTAGGTTAATCTTGAGATTGATAATGGGCATTAGTTAAATTAATCCCTGTGGTGGTAAGAATGAAAACATCCCCCATAGGCTCAGATGTCTGAATACAGGTCCCCAGTGGACAGAGCTGTTAGACAGGTTTAGGAGGTGTGGCCTTGCTGGAGGAAGTATATCACCGGGGGTGGGGCTGGGGGTGGGGGTGGTTCTGAGTCCCAGAAGCCTGGTGCCATTCCAAGCGTGTTGTTTCATGCTTGTGGTTCGAGATGTGAGCCCTCACTCCGTTGCCTTAGATGTGGGGTTTTATCACAGCAACAGAAAAGTAGCCGATCTTATCCCATGCATACTGAGTATACTAAACATGAAGCTATAATTTACTTTTCATTCCTGAATTTCTTTTTGAGAAGAATTTGGTTTTGTTTTTGCACATGGGCTTGCTTGCCTGTGTGTGCAATGTGGGTGTGCAAGTGCCTGAAGAAACCAGACGAATGCACTGGATCTCCTGCAACTGCAGGCACAGCAGCTGTGGGCTGCCTGATGCAGGTGCTTGGAACCCCGGGCTCCTCTGCAGAAACAGTGAGTGCTCTAATTACAGAGTCACTGCTCCAGCCCTGGATTTTCTTTTTTCAAATTACATCTTATTTATTTTGTGGTATTGAGCAGGTGACTGGGTTTGGCAGCCAGTGCCTTTATCCACTGAACCACCTCACCAGCTCCCATTCTTAAGGGAATTCCTGATCTGCCGCGTTTGACTCCACAGGTCATTCTGTTCTGTCCTCTACCCTGCTCAGTGCCTCAGGAGGCTGGCCTCCATGCATAGAATCAACGGGCTCCTGCCCATGGGTTTCTGGTTGGATGTGGCCAATGGGAGGTAACAGGAGGATGTAGCAGGCAGGAGAAAACCCTGATTCCCCTGGTTCTCATTTTGGCAGGCCACAGCTATGTGTGGTTACATTTCTCTTCTGAAGTTGCCATTTCTGCCAGGTGGTCACTCCTCCAGCTGAGGTTCTAGAGTTCTGGTTATTCCTAGGTTCTAGTAGTCCCTCAGCTAAGGTTCTAGAGTTCTGATAATTCCCAGGTTCTGGTAGTCTCTCAGCTGAGGTTCTAG
>CABHPQ010138554.1:0-42507 GCA_902168405.1 Peromyscus aztecus | reverse complement strand
AGTCATCATTTCTTTTTGATCAGTTCTTCACTCTTCTGTAAGTCGGTTAGAGGTGAATCTACATGTAATGATCTTAAAATAGTTTCATTTACCTCAGACGGTCTTGGTAGATTCCTCTGAACAGCTTTGCAAAATTGTTTGATTTCCTTTACACACTCAGCACCTAGTATGGCCTGCTTGTGGGCATCCACATCAGCAGCATCTTCAAGGTAGTTATCATTCATTTCCTGCTCTCCTAGCTCCTTCTCAGCATTTTCTGGTAGAACAATTTCAAAATCGTTATTAGGCACAGGGAGGCCCAACAACCCTAGACGGAGATGTTCACAAGATTCTGTTTCCATCTGCTTCACAATAGAGGGGTCAAGGTAGTCTGCCCTTCCATCCTCTGGATTAATGTTTAACTTGTCTCTAAGTGCTGTTCTACCTGGGGTGGCATTAGGGACTGGCTTGGGTGTTGTTCCACTTTGGGGAGTCAGCCCTTGCGCTCTATTAGAAAGAGTCCTGAAAGGGGTAGAAAGAACTGTATTTGGTTTCTGTACAGCCTGTTGATGTGGGGTCACACCAGAGAAGTCACTCTCATGCAGTGGTGTATTAAGCCCACCTTTCAATGGAGTGTCCAAATTGGTCAAGGTCATAATGTTCTGGGCTTCCTGCAGAATCCTGTCTTTGGAGGCCATTATTCATGGTATTCTCAGAGCAATGCTATTCTTTGAGATTTTGTAGTCAGACAGGAGAATGCTGGAAGCAGAGTTTGTTATTCCACACTCCTCTGCAGTCTGCTGAGCAACTTCACTGGCCTGGCCCAACTTGACAACTTCCTGGAGTTCTGCATCTGAAATCTGAGGAGCAGTCAGCACTAACTTGCCTCTCTTTTCAGTAAACTCAGAGGGAACACGTGTTTGAAGAATAGCTGATGGTAAATCTGATTTGTTTTTCCATTTTAAATGCTCTTTGTCTTTTCTTCTATCTCTTCCTTCTTTTTCAGATCTTAGTTCTCCATCAAGATCCTGCTGTCATAAATTTCTGAAATCTGTATCAAGGGCCTGGTAATTCTCCCCAGAAGTATCATAAAAACCAAGAGCAGACTTTTTTGCAAATAGGATTTCAGCATTGTAATCAAGTCCTTCCTTCTTTTTCCTTTTCTTCTGAATCTCTATGCCAGCTGTTCAAAGTTCTCATCTTTTTTGGTGGGCAGCAAGGTGCCTTGCTTCTTCTAGCAGCTTCTCTCTTAGCCTTTGAGCCTCAGAAAGCATCTCAAATTCATCCTCATCCATATCAATTGGATCTGGCTGAGCTGGTTTTGTTTCTGGATTTGGACCTATCTCTCTAGGTTTAAGTTTTCTGGGGTCATCTGTTGTTTCCTCTTCATTGTCCCTTTGCGCAGCTTTGTCCAGGAGGAATTCATAGTGTTCCAAGCACTGGACTGCTGTTTTTACAATGTTTGGAGCGATGGTCCCCCACTGGGTTGGCATCAGCTTGGCCAAGTGTAAGAGTTTTTCTTCCTCTTCCCTAGACCATTCGACATTTTTAATACTTGGATCCAGCCATTCATATCATCTGGCTTTGCACTGCTTTGCTGATTTCCTATGCAGCAATAAGGTAATCTTAGACCACTGGTTATTCCCATATTTCATTACTGCTGCTTTCAGAATTTCATTCTCCAAATTTCTCCACATGCCCCCTTTGATCATAATCCGAGGCATCTTGACAGCAGAGAAACCTGTAAGTGGGCTGAGAGGAGCTTCAAAATGTAGTAAAGGTGATTTGTTTTCCACAGGAAGCTATTGCCCAAATCTAAATGGTCTTATAATACAAAACCCAAAATCAGATATTGGGGTAAATTGTGAAAGATGAGAGACAAAGGAACCAGCCACTAGAGAAACTTCTCACCACTACCGAATCCTCAAGCCTAAAGGGTGGGAGATCCTGTGTCCACAAATCCTCAGATTGCAAGCCTCTGAGTCCTCAGCCAAACCACCTCAAGTTCCTGTCTCAACAAGCCCTATATACCTTTCTCCACCCAGCCATATTATTCCTTTCTAGTGCTGGGATTAAAGGTGTGTGTGCTTCCAAATACTAGTAGCAAAGGCATTAAATCTCAAGTGCTGGGATAAAAGGCATATGACTCCCAAGTATAGGGATTAAAGTTGTGTGCCACCACTGCTTGTCTCTGTTTCTCTCCTAGACTTGACTCAATCACATGTAATCCAGAGTAGCTTTGAACTTGCGGAGATTCAAAGTATCTCTGCCTCCAGACTACTAGGATTAAAGGTATGTGCCACCTCTGCATACCCTCTATATTTAATCTAGTGCCTGGGTGTGTCTTCTGATCCTCAGGCAAGCTTTATTAGATACACAATCTATCACCACTTGACTCCACAATACCTTTGGGGTTTTTTTGTTGTTGTTTTTTGTTTTTCAAATATTATTACCTGTCAATGCATGCATGCATGCATGTATGCACTACCTAGGGCCAGAAAGGCAAAAAGGCTTGAGGATGTCCTGGGAGTGAAACTACAGATATGTGAGATCCTACATATGTGGACTGTGTGGGAGCAGAAAGCACAAACAGGAGCAAAAGGACAGGACTGGGCAGTAGAGGAGAAATACTGAGTAAATCACAATTGTGTGCATGTCGGTATCAAAGTTCCCTAATGTAACCCAACATTTTATACACCCACTAAAACTACAAAAAAAAAAAAGTGAAATACAGGTATAAAATACTGATCCAAAATATAAGTTGATAAAGGTCTTGCTACACCTTAGGCTATTGGAATGAGGTTTAAACGTCTTTATAAATACAATTTATTTCTTTTGCCCTAATGTCACAGAGTAAAAATTTCTTAAAGATTCTTGTAGTGTTTTTTTATGTTTAAAATATTACAATGAGAGTTCGTGGCCGCTCTCGTACGTGCTCCGCGCGGTCCTGGCGCCCGCAAGATTCCGGAGGCTTTTCTTTTTTTTTTTTTTTCTTTTTCTTTTTTTGCTTGGGAAAGTGGGAACCGAAGGGGAAGGGACTCCAAGGCTGCAGAGACCACTGGCCTGGCCAGAATTCCACGGGGGCTGTCTTTTCTTGTAGACGCTCCTCCTGCGCGACAGGCCGAGAGTCAGGCAAGGCTGCCTTGCGAGCCCCGGAAGGCTTCCTGGAGGTGGTGACTTCAAGCAGCGCCTTGAAAGGCAGATGCTGTGGTTCACCGAGCGCCTTCTAAGTCTCGGGACTTTTCGGAGCCTTGCAGCCTAGGGCAGAGGAGTTGGGCCAAAGCTTTCGGAGAGTCCCCTAAGAGAGTGCCTACTAACACTGTGATGCTAAGCACCGCAGGCTGCAGGACCTCTGGGACCCCGTGACATGACACTCTTGTGCTGTGGTCCCGATCCCAGACTTGGCATCACAGCCTGGGGCAGGGAGCTGCGCGCCCCACTGAGATCCGCTAGGGAAAGGGCGTTCCCTCTCCTCCCGGGTCCGTTCGGCGGGGGCGTCGCGGACTACACATCCCAGCATGCTCCGCAGGCCGCCGGGCAGCGAGGCGCGGTGAGTCAGAGCGCACAGTAAATATTTGTATTAGCCGGGGCGGCTCGCTCATGGTGGACGCGTGAGGCGAGGCGCGAGCACGCAGGGAGGCCGGAGCGGGCTGCGCGGCGGCGGCGGCGCCATGTCCGTGAACATGGACGAGCTCAAACACCAGGTGATGATCAACCAGTTCGTGCTGACGGCGGGCTGTGCGGCCGACCAGGCGAAGCAACTGCTGCAGGCGGCCCACTGGCAGTTCGAGACAGCCCTCAGCGCCTTTTTCCAGGAGACCAACATCCCCTACAGCCACCACCACCAGATGATGTGCACTCCCTCCCGCCAACACCCCTGCCACGCCCCCCAACTTCCCTGACGCCCTCACCATGTTCTCCCGTCTCAAGGCCTCTGAAAGCTTCCACGGTGGTGGCAGCAGCGGCAGCCCAATGGCCACGTCGGCCACATCACCCCCACCGCACTTCCCCCATGCCACTGGCAGCTTTGCGACACCCAGCTGGCCAACTGCAGCCTCGCCCCCAGGAGGCCCACAGCACCACCAGCCGCAGCCGCCCCTGTGGACTCCGGCACCCCCTTCCCCGGCTTCAGACTGGCCTCCTCTGGCCCCCCAACAGGCCACCTCAGAACCAAGGGCCCACCCTGCCATGGAGGCAGAGAGATAAGGGAGGCCCCTCCCCCCTCCCGGAGGCCAGGGCCCCGTGGGGTGGGGGAGAGGATGTCTCTGTGGGCCCCTTCCCCCTTCCTCTGTCTGCACCCACACACCCCAGAGCCCTGGAGGGGAGAGACTGGACTCTAGCCAGGCAGTCTTGTGCCAGCATGCACAGCTGCACGCACGCAAGTTCACAGCACAGGCACCCCCAGCTCGCATGGATTTGATTCAAAAGTGGCTTGGGTGCCTGGTGGGCAGCACCTTGGAGACCAAGCAGCCATCCCAACGAAGACTCACCTGCCTGGCCCCACCACCTGGAGTGTTTCAGAGAATCACTTGGTGGAGGAGACATGGCTGACTCCTGTCTTGGGGCCAATGGGCCTAGATCCCCACCCTTGGGAATGCAGAGCCTTCTCCGCATGTGTGCGTGTAGCTGTGTCTATGTATTTTTACGTATGTCGCTCTTCAAAAGCAGCCCAGTTAATGGGGCAGCTGGACTTTGCATGTTAGAGTGAGCCCTAAGCCCCTTGGCCCGACATCCCCTCTTCCCAAGGGCCCTGCCTCACTCCACCTCATCTGCCAGCATTGCTGTTTCCTGCAAAGGATTATGGGAAACTCCAGGACTCTTCTACCCATCCCCCAGCGCCTGCCTGCTGGGATTCCCTGCATGCCTCTTCCCCAGAGCCCAGGGGTACCTGATCTTCATTTCCTATCCCCCTTTTAACAAAAGAGAAAAGAATTCCAACCTAAAAAAAAAAAAAAAATTACAATGAGTGTCTTAAGCTGGAATTCCATGAAGCATATTGGAGTTAGTGATAACGTATAACAAACCACTAATAAAAGAAGCAAATATTGATGACTCAAGACTCCAAGACTCAGGGCTGGAGAGATGATTCAGAGGCAAAGAGCACTGTACTGCCCTTGTAGAGGAACTGAGTTCAATTCCAAGACACAAAGCGGGAGACTTATAGAACATGTAACTGCAACTCCATGGGAACCAATGCATTCTTCTGACCTTTGAAGACACTGTACACAGAAATACAGAAACACACACACACATACTCTCATACACACACACACACACACACACACACACACTACAATGACAACTGCCATCACTGCTACTGCTGCTACTACTAATATCTTAAAAAAATAACTCCACATTCCATAACAGGATTTATTCTATGATTGCATCCTGGCATTCACATGTATAAGGACATGAAAATAAACCCCTCTGTCAATATATGATTTAAAAGGGTTAAGAAATTATTCCCACAGAAAAAGAAAAAACCTGTAGGAAAACCAGCCATTTTCTCCTGGAATATTTTACCAAAGACTTCAGCTAGTTTACTGTGAAGTGATTCATCCAGTCCCAGTCATACCTGGAAAATGTTAAACAGACACATAGATGGGTTAATGATGATCTCAACAACTCAATGGCCACATCGGCCACATCACCCCCACCGCACATGCTCTTACCATCTGCTTGACAAGAATCACAGAGTTAATAAAGTGGAAGTACCAGTCACTTACTGGAGAACACATCTTATGCCTTGAAGCCTTCTACCTCTATGGCAATAATGTAACCCCTTCTCCTTTCCCACCATAGCAACAGCTTTAACACTAGCTCTACCTTTCAGATGTTCAGATTATTCCTGCTTGCCACTGCATCTGCTTCCATCACACTGTCCAAACCAACAGAGTTTCTTATCTCAATTATCCAAACAGACTTCAATTTTTCTTTCTACCTTTTAGGCTTAACTTATGAAAGTTCTGCAAAGCATGCAAGCAACTTATAAAACATCTTTTAATGTTAATTTTAATTGTGTGTGTGTGTATGTGTGTGTGTCTGTGTGTCTGTGTGTGTGTAAGTGCACATGAATACAGGTGCCTGCAGAGGTTTGAGGCTTCAGATCCCCTTGAGCTGGAGATACACACTGTTGTGAGCTACATTCCAATCACCTTGATGCTTTCATCAGATACAGGAGACCCAGCAACTACCAGCTGGGAACATCCCAAGATTTCTGTTTTCAGTCAGTATGGTGCTCGGAAATGTATGAAGATCTACATGATCTTTTCACCATAAATTTTTACCGTATCTTGGTTCTTATCACTCCATTCTAATATGTCTTTAGTTTTGACATTAGAGATGTCAAATTGTCCATCTGCTCGCAGTGCATTGTGTGTTCCTTCACCCTATATTGCTGATGTCTTCCATATAGGCACTTCTTGTTCTTTGGTTTCCTAATATATGCCACTATGGACGACACATCTTCATATCTTCCCTCCATGTAGAAATCTGCAGGCCACATCCTTGCTGTTTCTTATTTCATAGCTGTGACACTTGGTTGAATTTTCTTTTTGTAAAGATGCCTGAAATATGTATTCAATATATTTGATATGTAGAATATTTCTTGCATCACCAAAAGTTTCCTTTATCAAAGCATATCAGACATATAAAATTTACTTAGTATGGAATTCTTGAAAGTTTTCATGAATGAGTGAGGATGGTACTAGCCTTGTTCCCATTTTGTAGATGAGGAAAAATTAGTTCCTGAGATGTTATGCAGTATAATAGTGATGGATATGGATTTGAAGCAAAAAAGACTGAAAAAGATGTCACATTTTTCTTATCACATTATATTCCTTATGTATCACATAAGTTATCTTTAAAATTCCCAGAGGTATTTTAAAGAAAATATACAAAGTCTTCATAATTAAGTGGTAATTATTGATACATAATATTCAAAAATATCCCATTAATTGATATGAGTATAAGGGTGTCATCTCTTAAGATGGGAACATATAAGTATCCATTGCTACTGTCAGCTTCATTACTATATTCATTATTAGAACAAGTTTTGTTATTGTTTCCCACAGCACTACTGGCTCCTGTAAAGCCAGAATGGATGTCAAGCTACTAGAATCTCAGCAAATTTAATTATGCTGCTCACTGAATTGAACCAGTCCAGACAAGAGAAGCATGTCTTTGCAGGTACACACACGAAGCTTTAAGTCCAATTATGTCAAAATCCTGTGCACCTAACAAGCATATATTTTTCTTCATTTGTTCTTTCTGAAAATCTACTTAAACTCCATTGTGTTAGGGGACAGGATAACCCTAATACTTGGTGGCTTAAGTCATGTTGGAAAGGAGCTTCCTCATAATTATGGATGCTGCAGGTCTCACAAAAGGTTGTTCTCCAGTCTTACATGGTTTTTTACTCCCTGCAGATTGTGGGCTTTCTCTCTAGGTCTTCTTCCCTCTGTGTCTCAGATTAATGCCTTCTCAGGACACCAGTGAAAATGATTAATGGCTCAAACATTCTGTTTAGGAAATATCCACTGTGAAGAAATGAGGTCCAAATCCTCTAAAGTTTGTCAGAAGATGTTTCTCCCCCACATGTCTTGATTATGACAATGCCTCTACAAATATTCTGTCAACTAAACTGTGGGTGAATGGGAATGACGATGTCTCTAGTCTGCATTTTCTGCAGTACCTTAATATGCAATCATAGTGACCCAAATTGTTTGTAGAAAATAATTGTTTGAAGCTTAAAACCAGATTCATTCCACCTAGCCTGACGATTGTGTCTCTCAGGTAAAGAGTAGCTCTTTAGAGTAGCTCTCTAGAGGCAGGAAAATATATTTTTCTTGTATCCTGAGAAGTGCAACTAAAGGACAGTGAAATTAGGTCTAGAGAATTCCTCCCATTTAAAACCATTATCACTTAATACAGCTTTTCATGCATTATGATTTTGGGAATTAGTTATGTAGTAGTAAGTAATGAAATTAATTTAGGTTTGGACTTTTTATTATCATCAAGTCTAAAGAACTATCTTAACCATTTCTGAGAGAGATCCCTCACTCTGTCACCCACCTCTAAGCTTCCACCACTTCTCAATAGTGACTCCTCAACATTCAAGTTTCCAAACCCCAGACAACTAGAGACCTTTCAGACATAGCCCAAAAGCTTCACCTCAAAGCCTCATTTACATTCCTAGGGCTACTGTGATTTGTTCTCAACAGTCACAGTGTCTTCACTGTTCCTGGTCTAAGGCTTTCTGTACATGTCTCAGCCTCCATTGCACACTTGGATTGTTCACCATTATCTGTAGAACTTACTGAATCAATTCTGGAGAGAAGTTAAGAGTTATGCCATAGTCAGAGCAGTAGGATGCATGAATTCAAGGAATATAAGATTTTATTGAAAGCAGAGGGTAAAGGATCTACAGAGAATTAGTAGAGAGGAAGTGAATTGCACAACACATGACAGAATTTTTAATTGAAAGCTGGGGTAAATGATCTATAGAGAGGTAATAGAGAGAAACTGAATTGCACAATACATAACAGAGTTAAGGCATTTAATGTGATTAAAAATGGCTCATGTGATGGCTCAATGGAAAGCATTTGCCTTGCCTGTGTGAGGACCTGAGTTTGAATCCTCAGGAAGGACTCAAAGATGGTGATTCAGTCTCAGTTTCTTACCCTAGTGCTCCTTCTCTGACATTGGAGGTGGAGAAAGGAGAATGACCAGAAGATTTGGACCAGCTAAACTGGCACACAGATTGGTGAACAAGAAGAAAGAGACTTTATCTCAAACAAGGTAGAAATTAAGACTCAACACCTCATATTGTTGTTTGTCTTCCACACTCAAGCTTTGGCACAAGAACAACCACATTCACACGTTTGTAACCACACCATTGTAAAAACACATACCAAAGCACATCCAAAGACAAGCTAAAAGAGAAGCCAAATGTGGTGGCATACATCTGCAATACCAAAACTCAAGAGGTAGAGACAAGAGAAGACTAGAGGGTCAAAGTCATTTTCTAGTATACAGAGAATTTGTGGTCAACTTGGAATACAACAGCTTCTGTCTGAAAACAAACAAAAGCCAAAAGTATGTTAGTGAAATCACCAAAAATAAACCAATGACATAAATGTAGCTGATAATTAACAGTTCTGCCTTTGAAGTTGTTTTAAAAGATATCTGTTTATTTGGAGGCATGGATTACAAAGAGTATGTAAACAAGGCTGTTTCAGTCTTGGCATGTAGTCAAGGATAGTCTTGAACTATTGATCCTCTTGAATCCATCCCATGAATGTGGTGACTGCAGGCTTGCACCATAATAATTAGCCTGGATATTTATTATTTTGTCACATTTTTAATTCATGTGTATCTGCTGTGGGATGTTCTGTATGACAAATATGTTAATAAATAAAGCACTGATTGGCCAGTAGCCAGACAGGAAGTATAGGTGGGACTAACAGAGAGGAGAATTGAGGGAACAGGAAGGTGGAGCAGGAGACTGTCTGGAGCTGCCACCAGGACAAGCAAGATGTAAGGTACCAGTAAGCCATGAGCCACGTGGCAAAGTATAGATTAATAGAAATGGGCTAAATATAAGAGTAAGAGCTAGATAATGATAGGCCTGAGCTAATGGCCAAGCAGTTTAAATAATATAAGAGTCTGTGTGTTTATTTTGTAAATGGGCTCCAGGACTGGCGGGACTTTGTAGCTGGAGACTGGCGGGACTTGGGAGCTGGAGAGAAGCACCTCAGCAACATGTATCAAGTGATGAGACATATTGGCTGTATCCAACAGCAAACAACCACAAGATCTGAGTGTTAACAGGGAGTAATGTTCAATAAGCATCAAATAAGTACCTGCCTCCTGGTGAAGTGTGAAAACAGAAAGATTAAAGGACAGAGATAGGAAGAATGAGTCCCATAAATATCAATACAAAAACCTGTTGAGAAAAATCCATTGATGGCATGAATCAAGGTTGTATGACATCATTAATAATTACATCAATGAACAGAATGAAGGGACTATGTCATCTGGTAGAGAGAGATGTGGGGAAGAGGAGAGGAAGTGGGAAAGAGAGAGAGAGAGAGAGAGAGAGAGAGAGAGTTTATACATGAGCAATCAGATAATATGCAAGGCCCTAGAAACTTGCAGTTAACAAAATTATTTTTAAAAGATTTATTTTTTATTTTTGTATTTGTGCATTTTCATAGGAGTATGAGTCTCTCTCTCTCTCCCTCTCTCTCTCTCTCTCTCTCTCTCTCTCTCTCCCTCTGTGTGTGTGTGTGTGTGTGTGTGTGTGTGTGTGTCCACTGAGATTTGAAGAGTATCAGTTCCCTTGAAGCTGGAGTCATGGAAAATTGTGAGTCACTTAATGTGAGTTCTGGGAAACAAATGCCACTCTTCTGAAAATCTTCAAGTACTTTTGACCACTGAAGTATCTATCCATTCCCTGATGACGTAATTTTGAAGAGTAAGTTATAAAAACAGCTTTATTGCACAAGGAAATGTAGAAACTAACCCAAATAATCTATACAGCAAATAAATTGTAAATGAAATAAATAGAGATACAAAAGGGAATGGTGGCATCATGAGATAAAAATTGATTAAAAAAAGTACTTACCATATAAAGCTGATGACCAAACTGTCTCTGTAACCCACATAAATTAGATGTAGACAACTGACTCCACAACATTGTTCTCAAGTTCTCACAAATGTTCTTTGAGATCTGTGTACCCACAGAGCCACTCACGCACACATACACACCAGATCATAATAAATAAGATAATTTTAAGGAAAAAATCACAGTGTGGAGGTAAGGTGGAAGACTTGGGACAATCTAATAAGAACAAAGATTATATAATAAGAAGATAGGAGTAGGATATCTGTCACCAAGATATCTATCACCTTATGCAAAGATGAAATCTAAGGTTCATATTTATATATAGAAAACATTTTTATGTTCATTTCTTATAGTTAGGAAAAGAGATGATGTGTTCAGTAGCTTTCAGTGTTAACTTAGCACAACCTATAACCACCTTGGAAGAGATTTCCAATGGGGAATCATCTAGATTACATTGGCTCTGGGCATGTCTTTGAAAAGGTGTCCTGATAGTTCATTGATAATTTAGACAGTGTGTGCAGCATCATTCCCTACTCATGGGAGTCCAGAAAATTATAAGGGAAGAGAAAGTTAGTTGCAGGCAAGAAAGCAAAAGTAAACATGTTATCTGTCTCATTTTGACTGTGAATACAGTGTTTTAACTTCCTACCAAGACTTCTTATCAATAATAAACTGTAACCTGGAGTTGTAAACAAAACAAACCCTTTTCTCTCTAAGTTGCATTTTGTTAGAATGGATGCAAATTCAGATACAGGCAGAATTTAGAAACCCACATAGACAAGACCAGAAAAGAATTGCCTCTCAAAATATCATATTTAAACAAAGAAAATATATTGAAATTGGAAAGAGAGAAACACCAAGTTAAATGAAAAGGAAGGTCTGTCATAATAAGAGATTTTTAGCTGAGACTTTGAAAAGCAGGAGGGACTGGAAATCTCTATTTCAAGTTCTAAAAGACAATGAATGACAACTCAGACTACTGTACCCATCAAAGCTAATTATCATAACTCAAGGAGAAATAAAACTATATATGCTAAAAATGTGTGAAATGAATTTATGACCACCAACACATCTCTATAAAATATATTTATGGAATTTTTCTATACTGAAGAGGAAAATAGATGTATCCTTAAGACTGCAACAAGTGTAAGTTAGCCTCCTTAGTCAACTTGACACAACCTAGAATTATCTGAGAAAGCCACAGTTAAGATATTGTCCCCATCAGATTGACATGTTACCAGGTGTTTGAGATATTGTCTTCATTGATGACAATGTTTTAGAGCACACAGTATAGGTAGCTGGGCCTGAGTTGTGTGAGAAACCTAACTGAGCATGAAACACTGATAAAGTTAACAAGCAGATTAGTAAAATGGTTTCTGCTTCAGTTCCTTCTGGAGATACCGCCCTGACTTCTCCCATAGATAAATTCTGACCTGAAAGTGTAAGCCAGATAAATACTTTCTTCCCCTACTTGCTTCTAGCAAAAATGTTTTAGCACTGAAACCATAAAGCAAACTAGAACAACAGCTAAGCAAGTAGTAAAAGGAAAACAGCTCGAGCACATTGGCAAAATCATCAAAATTACAATAATCAATAGGCACCTTTCAATAGTATCTTAATATTAATGGTGTCAATTCCTTAATCAAAAGACACAGCTTAGGAGATTAGAATAAAAAAGTAGGAAATATATTTTTTGTTGCATTCCATCATAAAAGAGAGATGTAACCTTACAATGAAGTGATGAAAAAATATGTTTGAGGCAAATGGAGCTTGAAAAAAAGCAAATGTTGCTGATGTAATCTGACAAAATAGACTTGTAATCAAATCTAATGAGAAATAATAAATATCATTTCCTACTGATTAAGGGAACAATTCATGGAGAGAACTGTACACGTGAACCTAGTTCTACACAGAAAATAATACTAGATGTAAAGCCACAGACTATCACCAGGTATCATAGTTATTTCATTCCCAACAATTAACCTGTCATCTGAATAGAAAGTAGGCAGAATTAAATGAAATCAAAGGTAAAATGGCCTTAAAAGACAACTATAAAATATTCTATCCAAATACTAAAGAATATAAATTGTTCTCAGGAATCCATGCAACTTTCTTTAAAATAGATCATATAGGACAAAAAGAATGTCTGAGCAAATATGGGGAAATGGAAATATTTCCTTATATTCTACATGACAACAATAAAATAACTACAAATAAGCAAGAGAAATTCTAGAAGGAAAACTAACTCATGGACATCAAATAACTCACAACTTAATTATGAATGATTTCTTGAAGAAATCAAGAGTAGAAAGTCTCCTTTAAAAAAATGGAAATTAAAACCAATGTACTTTAATCTGTGATATGCAATGTAGATTGTCCTAAGAGAGATGTTTAAAGATCAACATGCCTACATTAAGAAATCAAAGAGATTTCTAGTAATTTATTTAATGGTTCACCTTAGGGCTCTGGAAAAAGAACAAGTCAAACAACAAAATCAGGAGCTGGAAAGAAAGCACTGACATTAATGAAATTGGAGAAATGAGAGCAGCTCAACATTTATCATGGTCTTTTATTCCTTGTTCTCCCTCTCTGTTCTTGATCCAGCTGAGATCTCCTGCTTCCCCAAGCTCTCTTTCCCTCAACCCTTGCCCTTCATTACTCCCACTCACGTCTATGTTGTTCATGTAGATCTCATCCATTTCTCTGTCATTGGGCGATCCCTGTGTCTTTCTTGGGGTCCTGTTTTCTAGGTAGCCTCCCTGGAGTTTTGAGTAGCAGTCTAGTCATCTTTGTTTTACATCTAGTATCCTCCTATGAGTGGGTACATACCATGTTTGTCTTTCTGAGTCTGGGTTACCTCACTCAGAATGATTTTTTTCTAGATCCATCCATTTGCCTGCAAACCTCATGATGTCATTGTTTTTCTCTGCTGAGTAGTATTCCATTGTGTAGATGTACCACATTTTATTTATCCATTCTTCAGAAGGAATAAAAGACCATGATAAATGAAGACCACATGAGAATAGGAAGAAGCAAAATGCTAGAGAGGTCCACACAAATCCACAAACATACCCCCACAATAGACTACTGGCAATAGTCTAGAGACAACCAGAACTGACCTACTCTGGCGATAGGATGGCCAAACATCCTAATTGTTGTGCTAGAAACCCCATCCAATGACTGAGGGAACCGGATGCAGAGATCCACGGCCAGGCCCCAGGTGGAGCTCCAGGAGTCCAATTGGTGAGAAAGAGGAGGGTTTGCATGAGCGAGAATTGTTGAGACCAAGGCTAGAAAAACACAGGGACAAATATCCAAACCAGTGGAAACACATGAACTATGAACCAATAGCTGAGGAGCCCCCAACTGGATCAGGCCCTCTGGATAAGTAAGACAGTTGATTAACTTGATCTGTTTGGGAGGCCCGCAGGCAGTGGGACCGGGTCCTGTCCTCAGTGCATGAGCTGGCTGTTTGGAACCTGGGGCTTATACAGGGACACTTGGCTCAGCCTGGGAGGAGAGGACTGGACCTGCCTGGACTGAATCTACCAGGTTGAACTCAACCCTCAGGGGAGTCTTTGCCCTGGAGGAGATAGGAATGGAGGGTGGCCTGGGGGAGAACAAGGGAATCCATGGCTGATATGTAAAATTAAATTTAACAAATAAATAAATATATAAATAAAAAGAAAACAGCTCAACAACAAAATAAACCATAGAGTCAATGAAATAGATTTGGTTCCTTCACAATATAAAAAATATTGACAAACTTTTGATAAACTAACCAAAAAGAAGAATGAATGCCAGAGCTAATTCAGTAAAACATGAAAATGGAGTCATTATGACAAGCTCCAGTGAAATTCAGAAAATGATCAGAGTTTATCTTAAGAAGATTCCACTAAACTGGAAAATCTAAAATATATGGATGAATTTCTACATAGATTAAAAACTAGCAAAATTAAACTAAAATGAAATTTTAAACAATCAAGAGTGGATGGGGATAAGGCTCAGCAGTTAAAAACATTCACTGTTCTTGTAGAGAACCAGGATTCAGTTTCTAGTACCTATACTGATAACTCACAATACCTGCTTCCAGACTCTTAGGGCATCAGACACATACACAACAAACACATACATGCAAGAAAAACGCTTCTACACATAAAATAAATGAACCTTAATAATAGTCAGGACTGGCCCTGCCCCCACCTCTGTGGTGGAGGACAGCATAGCAAAGACCAGTGCTGAATAACTCAGCAACCACTGAGGCTCTGATCTAGGGCTTTGAGTTGGGTCACCCCAACATTAACCCTATCTATGAGCTGGTGGAGAAGGTGGAAAGGGCCTGTCCTGCAGAAGCATAGCCACGGGATCTCCATGACTCTGAGCAACAGTAGGATATCCAAGAGGCGTCTGGGTGAGGTTCCAGTACTGATGGTGTAACAGAAGGCAGAGGCCCTGACGAGACCAACAGCTCACTGCAATGAACATTAGCAAGAAAAGCTGTTTTGGAAAAGGGTACACTGCATGACACACCCCAGGTCCCTATGCCATTATGATGAACAAATAAGTAATGGTGAGGTGGGATAAGTGGAGTAGCAAAGTGGTACAAATATGTTGGAACTGGAGACATGACGTTTGACTGCTATGAGAGAAGACTGCCATTGATAGAGGCGCATATATTGCCCAGAGGGGTCAACAAGATGGATTGATCTTTGGTTTGTTTGTTTTTCCTTTTCATTATAAAATAAATTTATTTACATATTTTTTTACATTCCAGCCATAGTTTCTCCTCCCCCCCCCTCCTCCCAGGACCTTCCTCTAGCCTTCCTCTATTCCCACTGCTCAAACCACTCCTTCTCCATTTCTGTTTAGGGTATCAATAAATGATGCAATAAATGATGGCCTAAGAAGTTGCAGTAATTCCCCATGTATTAAAGCTGGACAATTTAACCCAGTATGAGGGGTAGGGCCCCAAAAGCCAGTAAAAGAGTTGGAGACAGCACCTTCTCCCACTGTTAGGAGTCCTACAAAAGCACTAAGATACAAACACTAACACATATACAGAGGACTCAGGTCAGTCCCATGTGGGCAACCTGGTTTGTTGGCAATTCAGACTCTAGGAGCCCCTGTAGGACCAGGTTGGTTTTGTGAGTTTTCTTGTGGTATCATTGACCTCTGTGGCTCCTCCAATCCTTTCTCCCAATCTTCTGCAGGATTCTCTGATCTCCACATGTGGAGTCTGCATCTGTTTCCATCAGTTGCTGGATGAAGCCTCTTTCATGACAAATGGGTTAGGCACCAATCTGGTCACAGGAGTTGGCCAGTTCACACAACATATCTGCTATTTCTAGGAGTCTAAGGAATCTTCCTTATAGATTCTTTGGGGATTCCCTCGTGCCAAGTTTTTACCTAACCCTGACATGCCAGCCTCTTCCAGTTGTCTCTTTCAGTACTCTCCCCCACTATCCTACCTCAAACTGATGACTCCTGTTCCCAACCCACCTGCCCTCAGATCACTCACAAATTCTCTTCTATTTCCCTTCTACAGTGATATCTTGGTGTAGCCCCCTATGAATCCTCCTTGTTACCTGGTCTTTCTGGGTCTGTGGATCATAGCATTATTATCTTTTTTTTGTCTCTAATATCCACTTATGAATGACTACATACCATGTTTGTCTTTCTCTGTCTAGGTTACCTCACTCAGGATGATTTCTTTCTAGTTCCATCTGTTTACTTCCAAATGTCCTGGTGTCCTTGTTTTGAACAGCTGAGTAATACTCCATTTTGTAAATGTGCCACATTTTCTTTTATCATTCCTTGGTTAAGAGACATCTCTGTTTCCAAGTTCCATCTATTACAAATAAAGTTGCTATGAATATAGTTGAGCAAATATCCTTGTTGTATTATTGAGCATTCTTTGCATATATGCTCAAGAATGGTATAGTTGGGTCTTTGGGTAGGTTGATTCCTAGTTTTCTGAGAAACTTCCACACTGTCTTTTAAAGAAGCTGTACAAGTTTGCACTCCCACAAGCAGTGGAAGAGTGTTCCTCTTACTCTACCTGCTCTCGAGCATGAGATGTTACTTAAGCTTTTGTTCTTAGCCATTCTGACAGGTTAAGATAGAATTGCAGAGTCATTTTAATTTACATTTCCCTATTGGCTAAGGATGTTGAACTTTTCTTTAAGTGTTTCTTAGCAATTTTGTTTTCCTCTGTTGAGAGTTCTCTATTGAAAACTGTACTCAATTTTTAAATTGGATTATTTAGTTTGTTGGTGTCTAGGATTTTTAGTTCTTTTATATATTTTGGATATTAACCCTATGTCAGATGCAGAGTTGTTGAAAATCTTTTTCCAATCTATGGGCTGCAATTTTGTCCCTATTGATGATGTCTTTTGCTTTATAAAAAATTTTCAGTTTCTTGAGGTCCCATTTTTTAATTATTGATCTTAGTGCCTGTGCTATCAGTGTTCTGTTTAGGAGGTTGTCTCCTGTGTAATTCAAGGCTATTCCCCATTTTTCTTCTATCAGATTCAGTGCATCTGGATTATGTTGAGGCCTTTCATCTACTTGGACTTGAGTTCTGTGCAAAGTGATAACTGTGGATTGATTTGTATTCTTCTACAAGCTGACATCCATTTAGACCAGCACCATTTGTTGAAGATGCTTTCTTTTTCTGTGGTATAATTTTTGCTTCTTTGTTGAAGATCAGCTGTCCATAGTTTTGTAGATTTATGTCTTTGTCTTTGGTTCAATTACACTGATCCACCTTTCTGTTTTTGTGTCAATACCATACAGTTTCTACTACCACAGCTCTGTAGTAGAGCTTGAAATCAGAGATGGTGATACCTGTGGATGTTCTGTTATTGTACAGGATTATTTTAGCTATCCTGTATCTTTTGTTTTTCCATATGAAATTGAGTATTGTTCTTTCAAGTTATGTTAACAATTGTGTTGGAACGTTGATGGGAATAATGTTGAATATGTAGCTGGCTTTTGGTAAGATGACCATTTTTACTGTTTATCTTACAGATCCATGAGCATGGAGATTTTTCCCTCTTCTGATCTCTTATTCAGTAAAGATCAGTACTCAAACTTTCTTTTTAAAAATATTTTCATTTTTTATTTTCTTTTTCGGGGGAGGATACAAGGGTGGAGGGTGGGTATGGAAGACCTAGGAAATGAGTGGGATTGGGGTGCATGATGATAAATTATCATAGAAACAATAAAAGTCATGTTATACAAACACTCAGGCCTGTAATCAGCAATTAGTTTGCAGAAGTACTTAAAACAATGTCTAAATTAAAACAAATCAGATCCATATGAATATTCTCAGACCTTCCGAGAACTTGACCAAAGTTTGTTGATCTGTTCCACTAAAGAAGAAAAAGAAGGCACACCACAGAAGTACTTTTGTAAAGTATCCATCTTGGTGTGAAATGCAGACAAATATTCAACAAAAAAGAAAAGTACAGACCAAGATACATGATGAACATAGATACAAAACTTCTCAACAAGATACATTCTAAACAAAATCAGGAATACATCAAAGAGTAGTTAAAAGGCTCAACAGGAAAAGTTATTTGCTGCCAAACCTGATGACCTAAATCCACATGATGAAAAGAAAGAACACATTCCTGTAAGTTGTCCTTGGTCTCCACCTGCCCACCTGATTTCACATATACCCGCACATCATATATATATATATATATATATATATATATATATATATACACACATACATACATACATACATACATACATACATACATACATATAGTGGTTGAATGTAGAGGGATAAGATGGAGCCATGTTAAGACCAAAGAATATATTAAAGGCTAGGGATGTAACCACATTAGATAACATACATGATACTGTAGATGAGAGCCCCAGAATGAAATAAAAAGAGCATGGTAGTAGGTGCTTGTAGTCCTAGAACTCAAGAGGTGGATGCGGAGGAGCAGAGCTTCAACATTGTCCCTGGCTATATAGAATTCAAGACCAACCTGAGCTTTATCTCACCTTGTCACTAAAAATGTCTCTGAGTCTCCCCCAAGTCCTATATTTAATAGGACACTCACCATTGCCTTTGAGGAACCTTTCAAAATAAGTACTCAGTGACTCTGGATTCTTAACAAGGTTGTTTTACACCAGAAAAAAATGACCAGACACAAGAATGTCTCTGAGATTTCTGATGACATAGATCACCTTAAATGGAAAAACATGTGCATGAAGGTCAATATAGTCATTCCCTACCTTTTAATTCCCTACACAATTTATATGAATTCCTAATCAAATCTCCATGAAGTTTATAAAAGCATTTATTATTTTCATTTGGACAAAAAATTATGTAAGTTCAAATGTATGGTTAGAATTCTCTTTTATATTTTTATTTCATTTGTACGTGTAACAGCAAAATAACTCAGGTCAATAATACTGTAAAAAAACAAAATGACAAGAATAACAAAAATACAAGACTGATTCTATAGTTGTAAAGATTAATATCTTACAATATGAAAGATCATCCATCCACTGTGAAGAACCACTCATATACAAGGAGTGATGAGTATAGTCCTGAATCTATTTGCAATATGAGAAACTAATTGCTTTCCATAACTGTAACTACCAAATATAATTTTATTTTTTTATTTTATAATTAATTTAATTTTACATATCAGTCACGGATTCCCCTGTCCTCCCTCCTCCTGTCCCCCTATCGGTCTCCCCCCAATCCACCCCCCATTCCCACCTCCTCCAAGGCAAGGACTCCCCTGGAGATTCAGCTCAGCCTGGTAGATTCAGTTGAGGCAAGTCCAGTACCCTCCTCCCTTCACCTAGGCTGAGCAAAGTGTTCCAACATAGGCCCTAGGTTCCAAAAAGCCAGCTCAAGCACTAAGAACAGGCCCTGATCCTACTGCCTAAGGGCCTCCTAAATAGTTCAAGCTAATTGACTGTCTCACTTATCCAGAGGGCCTGATCCAGATCCATGGGGGCTCCTCAGGTATTGGTTCATAGTTCATGTATTTCCACTAGTTTGGCTATTTGTTCCTGTGCTTTTTCCAGTCATAGTCTCAATATCTCTTACTCATATAATCCCTCCTTTCTCTCTCCAATTGGACTCTTGGAGCCCCACCTGGGGCCTGGCCATGGATCTCTGTATCTGCTTCCATCAGTCATTGGATGAGAGTTCTATCATGCCAGTTAGGGTGTTCAGCCATCCAATCACCAGATTCAGGTCAGTTCGGGTTTTCTCTTGACCATTGCTAGTAGTCTATTGGGGAGGTATCTTTGTGGAATTCTGGGGACCTCTCTAGCACTTTGTTTCTTCCTATTCCCATGGGGTCTTCATTTATCATGGTATCTCTTTACTTGTTCTCCCTCTCTGTTCTTGATTCAGCTGGGATCTCCCGCTCCCCTAAGCTCTCTTTGCCTCGACCCATGCCCTTCATTACCACCTACCTCAGTCCAGTTTGCTCAAGTAGATCTCATCCATTTCTCTGTTGTTGGGTGATCCCTGTGTCTTTTTAGGGTCCTCTTTACTAGGTTGACTCCCTGGAGTTGTGAGTAGCAGTCTAGACATCCTTTTTTTTACATCTAGTATCCTTGTATGAGTGAGTACATACCATGTTTGTATTTCTGAGTCTGGGTTACCTCACTCAGGAGGATTTTTTTCTAGATCCATCCATTTGCCTACAAAACTCATGATGTCATTGTTTTTCTCTGCTGAGTAGTACTCCATTGTGCATATATACCACATTTTATTTATCCACTCTTCAGTTGAAGGGCATCTAGGTTGTTTCCAAGTTCTGGCTATTACAAACAATGCTGCTATGAACATAGCTGCACATGTGCCCTTGTGGTATGATTGAGCATTCCTTGGGTATATGCCCAAGAGTAGTATAGCTGGGTCGTGGGAGAGATTGATTCCCAATTTTCTAAGAAAGCACCATATTGATGTCAAAAGTGGCTGTACAAGCTTGCGTTCCCACCAACAGTGGAGAAGAGTTTCCCTTGCTCCACATCCTCTCCAGCATAAGCTGTCTTCAGTGTTTTTGATCTTAGCCATTCTGACAGGTGTAAGATGGTATCTCAGAGTCATTTTGATTTGCATTTCCCCTATGACTAAGGATGTTGAGCAATTCCTTAAATGTCTTTCAGCCATTTGAGAGTCTTCTGTTGAGAATTCTGTTTAATTATGTAGCCCATTAATTGAACTGTTTGGTATTTTGATGTCTAGTTTCTTCAGTTCTTTATATATTTTGGAGATCAGCCCTCTGGGAGATGTGGGGTTGGTGAAGATCTTTTCCCATTCTGTAGGCTGTCATTTTGTCTTATTGACCATGTCTTTTGCCCTTAAAACCAACTCAGTTTTAGGAGGAACCATTTATTAATTGTTGCTCTCAATGTCTGTGCTACTAGTATAATATTTAGGAAGTGGTCTCCTGTGCCAATGCATTCAAGACTATTTGCTAATTTCTATCAAGCTCAGTGTAAGTGAATTTATGTTGAGGTCTTTGGTCCTATTGGTCCTGAGTTTTGTGCATGGTGACATATATGGATCTATTTGCAATCTTCTCCATGTTGACATCCAGTTATGCCAGCACCATTTGTTGAAGATGTTTTCTTTTTTCCATTGTTCAGTTTTGGCTTCTTTATCAAAAATCAGGTGTTCTTAGGTTTGCTGATTAATGTCAGGGTCTTCAATTCAATTCCATTGGTCCACATGTCAGTTTTTATGCCAGTACCAAGCTGTTTTTATTACTATAGCTGTATAGCAGAGCTTGAGGTCAGGGATGGTGATACCTCTAGAGGTAGCTTTATTATATAGGATTCTTTTAGCTATCATGGGTTTTTTGTTTTTCCATATGAAGTTAAATATTGTTCTCTCCAAGTCTATGAAGAATTGTGCTGGGATTTTGATGGGGATAGCATTGAATCTGTAGATTGCTTTTGCTAAGATTGCCATTTTTACTGTGTTAATCCTACCTATCAGGAGCATGGGAGATCTTTCCATTTTCTGATATCTCCTTCTATTTCTTACTTCAGAGACTTAAAATTCTTATCATACAGGTCTTAAACTTGCTTCATTAGAGTCACCCCCAGGTACTTTGTGTTATTTGATATTATTTCTGGTTATTGTAAAGGGTGGTGTTTCTCTAATTTCTTTCTCAGCCCTTTTATTATTTGTTTATAGGAGGGCTGTAGATATAACCAACTGTTTTATTAAATAAAAAACACAGAACCAATGCAAGGAAGAAAGCCAAGAGGTCAGAGCTAAGAGCTAAAACCTTACCCTTCCTCCTTCGGTGGTCCTACCTCTCCGAACCAGCAGCACCTCCTGTGTTAAAATCCTTATATAGAATTTCTGTTCTGCCTTCTCATTGGTTGTAAACCCAACCACATGACCGCCTCATCACGGCCTGTCTGTATAGACATCCAGGTGTTCCATGGTTGGTATTGAGATTAAAGGCATGTGTATCCAATGCTGGCTGTATCCCTGAACACACAGAGATTTACCTAACTCTGCCTACCAAGTGCTGGGACTACAAGCTTACGCCACCACCTCCCTGCTTTCCTATGGCTTGCTAATAGCTCTGACCCCCAGGCAATTTTATTTATTAACATACAAATAACATTTAAGTACAAAAGAAAATATCACCACAGAGGGCTACTGATTTTTTTGAGTTAATCTTATATCCAGCCAAATTACTGTAGGTGTTTATCAGCTATAGGAGTTCCCTGCAGAATTTTTGGGGTCACATGTATACTATCATATCATCTGCAAATAGTGAAAGTTTGATTTCTTCCTTTCTAATTTCTATCCCCTTAATCTCCTTTTGTTGTCTTATTGCTCTAGCTAGAACTTCAAGTACTATATTGAATAAGTACTGGGAGAGCAGACAGCCTTGTCTTGTTCCTGATTTTAGTGGAATCGCTTTGAGTTTCTCTCCATTTAATTTGATATTGTCTGTCAGCTTGCTGTAAATTGCCTTTATTATGTTTAGGTATGTCCCTTGTATTCCTGATCTCTCTAGAACCTTTATCATGAAAGGATGCTTTATTTGTCAAAGGCTTTTTCAGCATCTAATGAAAGGTTCATGTGTTTTTTTCTTTCAGTTTGTTTCTATGATGCATTACATTGACAGATTTTTGTCATGTTTCTCTTGTCTTGATTTAACTTTGGTATGTGGTACCTATCCAAAAAGTTGTCCATTTCTTTCAGATTTTCCAATTTGTGGAGTACAGGATTTTGAAGTATGACCTGATGATTCTCTGGATTTCCTCATTGTCTGTTGTTATGTCTCCCTTTTCATTTCCAATTTTGTTAATTTGGATGCTCTGTCTCTCTCTCTGCCTTTTGGTTAGTTTGGATAAGGGATGTCTATCTTGTTGATTTTCTTAAATAATCAACTTATTTTTATTATTCTCTTTGTTTATATTTTTATTTCAGCCCTCAATTTGAATATTTCCTAGCATCTATTGCTTCTGGGTGAGTTTGCTTCCTTTTGTTCTAGAATTATCAGGTGTGCTCTTAAGTCACTAATGTGAAATTTCTCCATCTTCTCTTTGTGAGCATTTAGTGCTATGAATTTTCCTCTTAACACTGCTTTCATAGTGTCTCATAAGTTTTGTTATGTTGTACATTCATTTTCATTGAATTTTAGGGAGCCTTTAATTTCTTTCTCTATTTGTTCCTTGACCCACTGGTGATTCCACTGAGCATTATTCAGTTTCCATGAGAGTGTAAGCTTTCTGTAATTTTGTTGTTGTTGAAATCTAACTTTAAGTCCTAGTGGTCTGATAAAATACAGGAGATTATTCTAGTGTTTTTGTATCTATTCAGATTTGCTTTGTTACGAGCATGTGGTTGATTTTAGAGAAGGTTCCATGGGGTGCTGAGAAGAAGGTATATTCTTTTGTGTTAGTGTTGGATATTCTGTAGTCATGTATTAAGTCCATTTGATTCATAAGGCCTGTTACTTCCCTTATTTCTCTGTTAAGTTTCTGTCTGGCAGACCTGTCCATTGGTGATAGTGGGGTATTGAAGTCTCCCAATACTAGTGTATGGGATTTAATGTGCAATTTAAGCTTTAGTAATATTTATTTTACAAATGTGTATGCCCTTTTATGTGGGGCATAAATGTTCAGAATTGAGACTTAATCTTGGTGGATTTTCCCTGTGCTAAATATGAGGTAGTGTCTGTCTTTGAAGTTGAGGTGTTTTTGTTATATTCAGCAGAACAATGAATCCTGTTTTGGTATTCATTCTGTTAACCCATTTTTTTGTTGTTGTTTTCTTTTGTTTTCGTTTTTTTTTTTTTTTCATTTTTATGAGACAGGGTTTCTATGTGTTGTTTTGGTTCTTGTTCTAGATCTCACTGTGTAGACCAGGCTGGCCTTGAACTCACAGAGATCCTGTCTGGCTCTGCTTCCCAAGTGCTGGGATGAAATGCTACCACTGCCTAGATAAGGCTATGTCTTTTAATAGGCAAAGTGAGACCATTGATATTAATGGATATTAATGACCAGTAATTTAATTCCTGGTATTTTTTGGTGGTAATGTTGTGTGTTTCTCTTATTTGGTATTTGTCTGAGTGGGATTATCTATTGCCTGTGTTTTCAAGGGTGTATCTAAATTCCTTTTGTTTGATATTTCCTTCTAGTGCTTTCTGTATGGGTAGATTTGTGGATAGGTATTGTTTAAATCTGGTTTGATCATGGAATATTTTGCTTGCTCCATCTATGGTGATTAAGAGTTTTGCTGTATATAATAGTCTGGGTTGGCATCCATGGTCTCTTAGTTTCTGCATCATGTCTGTCCAGGACTTTCTGGCTTTCAGAGTCTCCATTGAGAAGTCAGGTGTAATTCTGATGGGTCTGCCTTTGTATGTTACTTTCCCTCTTTCCTTTGCAGCTCTAATATTGTTTTGTTATTCTTTATGTTTAGAGGTTTGATTATTATGTGGTGAGGGCACTTTTTTTTGGATCTAGTCTAATTGGTGTTCTGTAAGCTTCTTGTATCATCATAGGCATTTCCTTCTTCAGGTTTGGAAAGTTTTCTTCTATGATTTTGTTGAATATATTTTCTGTGTCTTTGAGTTGGAATTCTTCTTCTTCTATCCCTATTATTCTTAGGTTTGGTATTTTCATGGTGTCACAAATTTCCTGGACATTTTGTGTTATGACTTTTTTGGCTTTAGTGTTTTCTTTGACTGATGGATCTATTTCCTCTATTGTATCTTCAATGCCAGAAATTCACTTTTCCATCTCTTGCATTCTGTTGGTTATGCTTGCACCTGTAGTTCCTGTTCGTTTACTCAGATTTTTCATTTTCGGCATTCCTTCCGCTTTCATCTTCTCTATTGTCCTGATTTCAGTTTTGAAATCTTGAACTGTTTCCTTCACCTATTTAATTGCTTTTTCATGGTTTTCTTGGATTTCTTTATTGACTTCTTCCAATTTTTTGTCTTTTCCTCGATTTCTTTAAGGGAATTTTTCATTTCTTTTTTATTGGTGTCTGGAAGTGTGTAAACTTACATTATGGCATTCAATTCTATTCTATTGAACAATTTTGTCTGTTTTATGCCAATGTCATGTAGATTTTTATCACTGTAGCTATATGATCTATCTTGAAATCTGGAATGGTAATGCAGTGTTAAGTTTCTCTGGTTCTGCCTGGCCCTGTAGTCTCACCTGGCCACACAGTCCTCACTCAGAGGCTTCATATTATTTACAAACTGTATGGCCTATGGCAGGCTTCTTGCTAGTTAGCTCTTTCATCTTAAATTAACCCATTTCTATTGATCTATGTTTTGTTACATGGCAATGGTATTAATGATCTGCTGGCATCTTGCTGTTCCTTGGGCTGTGGCTAGGTGTCTCTCCCTACTCTCCTTTTGTTCTCTCTGTATCTCTGCTTGGATTTCCTGCCTTCCTTTAAGCTGCTTTGCCATAGGCCAAAAACAGCTTTATTTATTAGCCAATGGGAGCAACACATATTCACAGCATATAGAAAGACATCCCACAGCATGGTAATCCTCCCCTCCTTCATTGTTCTCTTGCCTCAGGATTGTTTTGGCTATCCAGGGTCTTTTGTGGTTACATATGAAGTTAAAGATTATCTTTCAATTTCTGTTTTTAAAAGGTGTTGGGATTTTAAATTGTGTTGGAACATTGAATCTCCAGATGGTTCTAGTTGGGATGGTCATTTTCACAATCTTAATTCTACCAATCTAGGAGCATAGGAGGTCTTTTTATCTTTCAATGTCTTCTGGAATTCTTTCTTCAGTGTCTTAAAGTTTTCATTACACAAGTCTCTTACTTCTTCAGTTAGAGTTATTCCGAGAGGCCACTGTGGACGATATTGTTTCTACAATTTCTCACTTGGAATATCTATTTGTGTATTTGTATATTGAAATGCTACTGATTTTTGTTTACTAACTGTATACTCTACTATTTTGCTAAATGTATTTATTAGATGTAGAAGTTTCCTGGGGGATTCTTTAGGGTTTTGGATGTATAGAATCACATTGTTTGGAAAATATTGGTCTGTCAAAATTTTTACACACAGCAGAGGTGTTCCTTTTGTTAGCATTCTGTGAACAAAGGTATTAACATGATCTAATCAATAACTTATTACTGTTCTTTATTTTTTTTTGAATGATTTTTTTGAATTTATTTTATTTTATTTTACAATATAATTCAACTTTACATATCAGCCATAGATTCCCCCATTCTCCCTCCTCCCACCCCGCCCCCCTCCCCCCGGCCCACCCCCCTTTTCCATCTCCTCCAGGGCAAAGACTCCCCCGAGGATTGAGATCAACCTGGTGGACTCAGTCCAGGCAGGTCTAGGCCCCTCCTCCCAGGCTGAGCCAAGCTGCTGTGGGATGTTCTGTATGGCAAACAGTACAGTTATATAAAGAAATAGTTTTAAAAAATAAAGTCTTTATTTAAAAATAAAGTCTTTATTTAAAGTCTTTTTTTAAAAAAGTCTTTATTTAAAAAATAAAGTCTTTAAAGTCTAAAAAATAAAGTCTTTAAAGAGACAGTAAAGGTAATATAAAATATAAGCCACATAAAGATAGATATCACACAGAAAATCTGGATTGTGTTGTCTTTGGGATTCTTAACTGCAGAGAGATATTTGATTATAAACGAAGCTAAATTAAACCAATATGTATATTTTAAAGATACCTTAACTTCAAAACTTGGATGTAAGGATATGTTACTTTGGAAAGGAGGCTCTGATTTTGTTTCCACAGAAAGCCAGAGGCTATGGATTTGTTCCAGATTAAGATACATCAGGTTTGACCAGCCAAGACCACCTGAAAGGTCTCAGATGACACCATGGCTCAGATGATCCAACATCCAGAACCGTTTCAAGGCAACTGGCTCAGACGATACACCCTCACAGACTACTCCATGATCCTAAAATTTTCTTTGTGTCCCCATAAGATACAGCACCCCTCTCCAGCAGGAAGTAGTAAAAAAAGCTACGCCCAAATTCCCAAATTATATGTAATTTACTTTAAGGTTAAAACCTTTCTTTATGAAAAAAAAAAAAAATGGGGGAAGTGCTGTGGGATGTTCTGTATGGCAAATGTGTTGCTAATAAAATACTGATTGGCAGTGGCTAGGCAGGAAGTATAGGCGGGGCTAACAGAGAGAATTAAAAGAACAGGAAGGCAGAGGGAGTCACTGACTCTCTGCCAGCCGCCACCAGGACAAGCAGCTTGTAAAGATGCCGGTAAGCCACGAGCCATGTGGCAAGATATAGATTTATAAAAATGGATTAATTTAAGCTATAAGGACAGTTAGCAAGAAGCCTGCCACGGCCATACAGTTTATAAACAATATAAGTCTCTGTGTTTACTTGGTTGGGTCTGAGCGGCTGTGGGACTGGCAGGTGAAAGAGATTTATCCTGACCGTGGGCCAGGCAGGAAAACTCAAGCCACACCAAGCGTCTCTGCTAAGCCCCAGGTTTCAAATAGCCAATTCATGTACTGAGCACAGGACCCGGTCCAACTGCCTGTATGCCTCCTAAACAGATCAAGCCAATCAACTGTCTCACCCATTCAGAGGGCCTGATCCAGTTGGGGGCCCCTCAGCCATTGGTTCACAGTTCATGTGTTTCCATTCGTTTGGCCACTCGTCCCTGTATTTCATCCATCCCTGGTCCCAACAACTCTTGCTCACCTAAACCCTCCTCCTTCTCGCCAATTGAACTCCCGGAGCTCCACCCAGGGCCTGACCGTGGATATCTGCATCTAGTTCCCTCAGTCACTGGATGGGGTTTCTAGCACGACAATTAGGGTGTTTGGCCATCCTATCACCAGGGTAGGTCAGATCGGGCTATTTCTCGACTATTGCCAGCAGTCTATTGTGGGGGCATCTTTGTGGATTTCTGTGGGCCTCTCCAGCACTTTGCTTCTTCCTATTCTCATGTGGTCTTCACTTATCATGAACATTCCTTGTGTTCCCTCTCTGTTCTTGATCCAGTTGGGATCTCCTGCTCCCCCAAATTCTTTTTCCCTCACCCCTGGCCCCTCATTACTACCACTCACGTCCAGACTGTTCATGTAGATCTCATCCATTTCTCCGTCATTGGGCAATCCCCGTGTCTTTCTTGGGGTCCTGTTTTCCAGGTAGCCTCCCTGGTGTTGTGAGTAGCCATCCAGTCATCCTTGTTCCACAACTAGTATTCTCCTATGAGTGGGTACATACCATGTTTGTCTTTCTGAGTCTGGATTACCTCACTCAGGAGGATTTTTTCTAGATCCATCCATTTGCCTGCAAACCTCATGATGTCATTGTTTTTCTCTGCTGAGTATTATTCCATTGTATATATGTACCACAGTTTATTTATCCATTCTTCAGTTGAAGGGCATCTAGGTTGTTTCCAGGTTCTGGCTATTACAAATAATGCTGATATGAACATAGCTGAGCAAGTGCCCTTGTGGTATGATTGAGCATTCCTTGGGTATATGCCCAAGAGTGGTATAGCTGGATCTTGGTGGAGATTGATTCCCAATTTTCTAAGAAAGCGCCATATTGATTTCCAAAGTGGCTGTACCAGCTTGCATTCCCACCAGCAGTGGAGGAGAGTTCCCCTAGCTCCACATCCTCTCCAGCACAAGGTGTCCTCAGTGTTTTTGATCTTAGCCATTCTGACTGGCTTAAGGTTGTTAAGATTTGCATTTCCAGAGTTGTTTTGATTTGCATTTCCCTAATGATTAGGGATGTTGAGCAATTCCTTAAATGTCTTTCAGCCATTTGTGTTTCCTCTGCTGAGAATTCTCTGTTTAGTTCTATAGCCCATTTCTTAATTGGACTGTTGGGAATTTTGATGTTTAATTTCTTGAGTTCCCTGTATATTCTGGATATCAGTCCTCTGTCAGATGTGGGGTTGGTGAAGATCGTTCCCCATTCTGTGGGCTGTCGCTTTGCCTTGTTGACTGTGTCCTTTGCTCTACAAAAGCTTTTCAGTTTCAAGAGGTCCCATTGATTGATTGTTTCTCTCTGTCTGAGCTACTGGTGTTATACCTAGGAAGCGATCTACTATGCCAATGCGTTCAAGACTACTTCCTACTTTCTCTTCTAGCAGGTTCAGAGTAGCTGGATTTATGTTGAGGTCTTTGATCCACTTGGACTTAAGTTATGTGCATGGTGATAGATATGGATCTATTTGCAGCCTTCTGCACGTTGATATCCAGTTATGCCAGCACCATTTGTTGAAGATGCTTTCTTTTTTCCATTGTACGCTTTTGGCTTCTTTGTCAAAAATTATATGTTCATAGGTGTGCGGATTAATTTCATTTCTTCTTTAAAGGCCTCTATCATCTTCTTAAAGTCATTTTTGAGGTTGATTTCTTCTTCTGTGTTGGGATGTCCAGATCTTCCTGATGTATAACCACTACGTTCTGATAGAACTATATTGTTCTTTGTGTTATTGAATGTATTTTTGCACTGGCATCTACCCATCTCTTTCTCTACTTGGTGCAAGTGGTGTCTGTGTCTGCGGGAGCCTCTCTTGGTCCAATGAGAGCTCTTAGTCTAATCAGGGGTCTTGGTCCAATTGGTGCTGATGAACTTTGTGTCTCAGGGAGCACCTGTTAGTCCAATTGGCATTTGCATGCTCTGTCTCAGCGAGCAGCTGCAGTTTCAGATGATAGTGGGTTTGGGAGGGGTGGGATGTGTGGATTACAGGGCCTGGTGTGGGATGGTGATAGTCTGACCTGTCTGGCAGAGACCTGCATACTGGTGTGAGGCTGGGAATGCAATGGGTGGTGGTGTGGAGGCACACAGTTGAGTCCCTGGGCCCAAAGCCTCGAGTGTTTGGCTATGAGGACAAAGACTGACCTCTTAGTCCAACCAGCACTGGTGGGCTCTGTCTCAGGAAGCAGTTGCAGTCTCCAATGGAGTGTGGGGTTTGGGGGAGATGGGGCTTGAGGGCTACAGGGTCTGATGGGGGACGGTGTTAGTATGACCTGTGTGAAGGAGACCTGCCTACTGGCCTGAAAGTGAGACTTCAATGGGTGGTAGTATTGGAGCACAGGGTTTAGCCCCTGGGCCCAAAGCCTAGAGGTTGAGGTGTTCAGCTATGAGGACAAAGACTCACTCCTTAGTCTATTTGGCATTGGCAGGCTCTGAACAGATGACAATCTTATAGTCATATCAATTAATGACATATTATTTGAATATGGTATATCAATAATTACCATTTAATTATGAATACTTTATATTTTCTTTAATAATACCACTGGGAATTTAAAGTTAACTTATATGATACATGGGGAATGTAATATGATAAGGAAAAGCTTGATTTCTGCTGTCAGTCTTCTTGCCTTCAAGTGCACACCCATTGCTATCATGCTGGATAACATCTCAGAGACTAATTTTCCTCATCAGCAAAATGGAAACAAGCCCAGTACTTTTCTCATTCATTCATGAATGCTTTCAAAAATTCCATACTAAGCATGCTCTATGTGTCTGATATGATTTGATGAATGAATCCTTTGCTGATGAAAGAAACATTTACCTTTCTAAATATATTAGATGCATATTTCAAGCTTCTTTACAAAAAGGAAATTCATCCAACTGTCACAGTTATGAAATAAAGTACAGCAAGGATGGGGCCTGCAGAGTTTGACATGTAGGGAAGAGAGGAAGAGGTGGTCACGGTGGCATAAATTAGGAAATAAAAGAACAAGAAGTGAGTATATGGAAGACATCAGTGCTCTAGAAAGAAGGAACACAAAATTCAATGAGCAGTTGGACAATTGGACATCTCTAATGTCAAAATTAAAGACATACTAGAATGGAGTGTTGAGAACCAAAGTCTGGTTAAAAGAAATGGTAAAAAAAAAAAAAAAAAAAAAAGGTCATGGAGGTCTTGATGCATCACCCGACACCATGCTGATTGAAAACAGAAATCTTGGGATGTTCTCAGCTGTCAGTATCTGGGTCTCTTGCATCTGATGAAAGCATCAAGATGATTGGCATGTAGCTCACAACAGTGTGCATCTCCCACTCAAGGGGATCTGGTGCCTCAAAGTTCTGCAGGAACCTGCATTCAAGTGTACATACACACATATGATTAAACTTAATTTTAAAAGATCTTTTAAAAGTTGCTTGCATGTTTTGCAGAACTTTTATAAGTAAATATTAATGTTTAGAAAGAAGAATTGAAACCTGTTTGGATAACTGAGATAAGAAACGCTGTTGGATTGGACAGTGTGATGGAAGCAGGTGCAGTGGGAAGCAGGAAAAATATCAACATCTAAAAGGTAGAGCTGGTGTGGAAGCTATTAGAGTGTGTAGCTGATATGATGAGATAGGAAAAGGGGAGACATTATCATCACAGAGGTAGAAGACTGATGTATATTATTTCACAGGAATAAGATATGTTCCCAGGAAGTCACTGGTACTTCCACTTTATTAACCGTGTGGTCCTTGTCAAGCAGATGGTAAGTGCATGTGAAGGAAGGACTGAGAGCAGTGTTGAGATCATCATTAACAAATGTATGTTTCTGCTTCACATTTTCTAGGCATGCCTGGGGACTGGAAGAATCACTTTACAGTAGCCCAAGCTGAAGTCTTTGATAAAATATTCCAGGAGAAAATGGCTGGTTTCCCTCCAGGGCTGTTTCCATGGGAATAAATTCTTAAAACTTAAAAAAATATATATATGGAGAGTGTGGTTTATTTTCCTGTTCTTGTAAATGTGAATGACTGGGTGTGGTCACAAAATAAATCCTGTTATTGAATTATGGACTTTATTTTTTTAGATATTAAGTGATAGAAATACTGGTAGTAGTAATAGTAGTGGAGGTAGTTGTTGTTGTTGTTGTGTGTGTGTGTTTGTGTATGTTTCCATATTTTTGTGTACAGTGCCTTCAGAGATCGGAAGAGTGCATTGGTTCCCATGGAGTTGCAGTTTACATGTGCTATAAGCTGCCTGCTTTGTGTTTTGGAACTGAACTCAGGTCCTCTACAAGGGCAGTACAGTGCTCTTGACCTCAGAATCATCTCTCCACCTCTGAATCTTGGAGTCCTGAGTCATCAAATATTTGCTTCTTTTATTATCGGTTTGTTATACATTATCAGCTAACTCCAATATGCTTCATATTATCCCAGCTTAAAACAATCCTTATAACTTTTAAACATAAAAAAATTCAAGAAACTTAATTAATTTTTACTCTGTGACTTTTGTGCAAAAGAAATTTTTAAAAATTGTATTTATAGAACTTTGAAACTTCATTCAAATAGCCTAAGGTGTGGTAAGACCTTTATAAACTTACATTTCTGCTCAGTATTTTATACCTGTATTTCACTTTTTCTTCTTTTGTAATTTTTAGTGGGTGTATAAAATGTTGGGTTACATTAGGACACTTTGATACAGACATGCGCACAATTGTGATTTACTCAGTATTTCTCCTCTACTGCCCAGTCCTGTCCTTATGCTCCTGTTAGTGCTTTCTGCACCCACACAGTCCCCTCTGCCTGTGTGTCATAGAGACACATTTATATTTAATTCTGGATGTGCAGGTGGGAAAAGAATGCATTACTCTCTTTACTTTTGTGGTTAAATGGGAGTGTTTTTCTTATAGACATGGTAGAGAATACAGCCAGGGACACTTGGAATAGTCCAGAGCATGGAGAAAGTAGTAGACTGAACATGGCCAGCAGAATATGCCAGGCCATGAGGCGAGGAGCAAGAAAGGAAGACCAACAGAGAGGAGCCTAGAAAGAGAGTGGCAAAAAGACCAAGAGAGTCAAGATGGAGCATGTCAGAATGTCATGGTTACACAGGAATCAGAAGCTGGAGAAGGGAAGCCCATGATCTAGAGAAGTTTAGGGTAGAGCCTGGAATGAGAGGAGCTGAGAGGAGCCAAGATTCCAGATATCTGAGTGGACTCTGTAACAAATACTTGCCCAGAATGCTTGGAGGCCAGCTTCCACTTTGTCATGCTAATAGGCACCACAGTTAGCCATTTGTCCTGAGTTTCTTTTGGGCCTGACATATCAGCCTTTTTGTTGATGATAATGTAATCTATTCTGTAACTGCTTCTTAGCTGAAATTAGGACATTGTCAGGACCTAGGCAGGTTGGAGTGCTGATCAAGGGTTAGGAGAAAGGAAAGGAATTCAGGCTTCCTAGGTTCAGTGTGACCATCCGTGGCTAGCAAAGTGCAGGTGGCTTTGGAAAAGTCTGAAAATTCTGGCTCAAGCCAAAGGCTCAGCCCAGTTAGAAATGCTATCAGAAGCATCTAGTTTACATTGGTTATCAGTAAGTCTAGGATTAGGTGGTGTTGATTTGTAGTAGTTTGCAGTCTTTAAGTGATTAAAAATCTCCTTGGACAGGTATAGACTAGAGAAATAAGGTAAAGTTAAGGAGCTTAGTGGGAAAATCTTTTTCTTTGGTGTACCATTGAAACTTCCAGACCTGTGTTCCTGGTAATTGGAATGTGGAAATAGTCCAAAGACTGGGGGTAGCAAAGAAAGAGAGAGAGAGAGAGAGAGACAGACGACAGACAGAAACAGAGACAGAGAGACTACACTTAAGTATAGAGAGTAGGTAAGTGGGGAAGCTTAAGCTGCTGATTGAGAGGAGTACATACCTGGAGTCTGTTTAACCTTTGACAAGTGGATCCAGGTCATGACTCATTGAAGCTTACATGAATTTTTTAAGTTTACAAAAAGAGATAAAAGTTTTTGAGGTATTATCATTGCTACTGATTATAATCTGTACTGAAATTCTCACTGTATAGAAAGCAGTTTACAGGTGTCTGTAAAACAGCTAGAGTAGACTCATGCCTTAGAGTCATATCAAAAGCTGTGTTTTTGGGTTAAAGGCATGAACATTTTTTCCTCTGTCCGGAGGGATGGATATATAAAGATTAGAATGAGATGTTTTCAGGAGAATGAGAAGCACTTTTAAGTCTATACCTAGAAAACAACCAAAGGAGTTTTAAATTTTGAGCTAGGGACTATGATGATAGTAGCCAGTACTTTACCATGGAGATTAACAGTTTATCACCAGTTTATCAAAACTCCATTGGTTAATGTTAAAACTCTTAACATTTAAAATCTTAGTAAAATGATAGCATAGAAAGAGAAAAATATGAAACACATCTCATTTTTAATACTCTTCACATACCTTAAATCACTTTCTTAGACCCTCAGAACTTAAGCATTCACATCCTCAGACCTTTACAACTTGCATTTACATACTTGAAATTACTTTCTGAGACACACTGTCTTAGTTATGGTTTCTATTGCTGTGAAGAGACACCATGGCCATATCAATTCTTATAAAGGAAAGTATATACAGTTCCAGATGATTAGTCCATTATCATCAGAGTGGGAAGCATGGAAGTATGTAGGCAGACATGGTGCTAGAGAAGGAGATGAGAATTCATCATCTTGATCTGCAGAGAACAGGAATTAAACTGTCTTCCATGCTGGGAATAGCTTGAGCATACACAAATAATATCTTTATCCAGCTCCAAATCAGCCAACAATGGAAGTCATATTATGTTCCAAACAGCTGTGTCCAAAATCCTTGAGGGAGAAATGTTATGATAGAAAGAAATGTGCAAGTTTAATATTAAAATGTTAAACTTAATCCAATAAAGAAAACAAAAAATCAAAATGTAAACAAAAATTGCAGCTGAGTATAAATAGCCATAGTAACCATAAAAATGACAAGCCTCTGAAAACAAGCCTTCATACTTAGCTCATTCTTGGTGTCATTTGGCCCAAATATGTTAAATCAATACATTTCATACTTTGTACATTAATTTAATGAAGATAAAAAATAAATCAACACATGAACATCTTTAGAGTCAAATACAATATACATTCCATTGATAAATTTCACGTGTTAAATTTTCATGTGCACCCCCACCCCTACTGGGAAGGCTCCCCTTCTCCAAGATCCCCTCCAGACCCTGCAGTCCCCAAGCCCTGCCCACAACCCCATCATCCCCGGAGACCCCCGCCACTTCCTGAGACTTAGAGACCGGCCCCCAGCTCCCATCCTGCCTCAGACTTCCCTTCTGGACATAAAGTGAGTGCTGCCCTCGGACTAGATCCCATTCCTGGGCACCAGCCACTCCTGGGAAGACTTGCCCATCTTGGCCCCAGGTTCTGGCCACCGGGCAGGCTCCCTTCTACCCCCACCCTTACCGGGAAGGCTGCCTTCTCCAAGATCCCCTGCAGACCCTGCAGTCTCCAAGCCCTATCCCCAAGCTCATCATCCCTGGAGACCCCCACCACTTCCTGAGACTTAGAGAGTAGTTCCCAGCTCCCATCCTGCCCCAGACTTCCCTTCTGGACAAGAGCTCCCACCCTACCCCGGACTTCCCTTCTGGACAAGAGACTTCTTTTCTGGACAAGAACTCCCCCATCCTGCCTCGGACTTCCCATCTGGACAAGAGCTCCCATCCTGCCTCGGACTTCCCATCTGGACAAGAGCTCCCATCCTCCCTCGGACTTCCCATTTGGATAAGAGCGTCCCATCTGGACAAGAGAGAGAGACTTCCTGAATCTGTCAGCTCTTTCTGGACCAAGTGCGCTGATAAGACCAAGATCGAACCACAAGGAGATAGGCAGATGTCAAGGCAGAAGTATATGCAACAAAATGAAAAAAAAAGCATCACAAGAACCTAGCCCTCCTCCAACATCTAGAGCTGATCATCAAAAATTGGAAGAAGCAGAAGAAAACAGCCTTATGAATAACATCATGAAGAAGGTTGAGGCTTATATAGAGGAAAAGGAAAACAAAAAATGGGAAGAATGCTATAAAAAAACTAGAGGAAAGGACAAATAAAGTAGAAGAAAACAATAAAGCCATGAAAGAAAATCATGAAAAAGCAATGAAACAGATGAAGGAAATACTCCAAGACCTGAAAAGGGAAATAGAAAAAATGAAGACTACACAAACAGATGGAATGCTGGAAATAGAAAATCTGAGTAAACGAACGGGAACATCAGAAGCAAGTATAACCAACAGAATGCAAGAGATGGAAGACAGGATCCCTGGCGTTGAAGATACGGTAGAAGAAATAGACTCATCAGTCAAAGAAAACACTAAAGCCAACAAAGTCATGACCCAAAATGTCCAAGAAATTTGGGACACCATGAAAAGACCAAACCTACGAATAATAGGGATAGAAGAAGGAGAAGAATACCAACTTAAAGGCACAGAAAATATATTCAAGAAGATCATACAAGAGAACTTTCCCAACTTAAAGAAGGAAATGCCAATGAAGATACAAGAAGCCTATAGAACACCAAAAAGACTAGACCCCCAAAAAAGTCCCCTCGCCACACAATAATTAAAGAACTAAAATTACAGAATAAAGAAAGAATATTAAGAGCAGCAAAGGAAAAAGGCCAAGTGACTTATAAAGGCAAACCCATCAGAATAACACCCGATTTCTCAATGGAGACTTTGAAAGTCAGAAGAACATGAACAGATGTAATGCAAACACTAAGAGACCATGGATGCCAGGCTAGACTAATATACCCAGCAAAATTTTGAATCATCAGAGACGGAGTGAACAAGACATTCCAAGACAAAGCCAGATTTAAACAATACTTATCCACAAACCCAGCCCTACAGAAAGCACCAGAAGGAAAATTCCAACCCAAGTAAGTCAGATACACCCTGGAAAACACAGGAAATAGATAACCCCACAGCAGTAAACACCAAAGAAAAGAAGTACACACACACTACCACCAAAAAATAACAGGAATGAACAATCACTGGTCATTAATATCTCTTAATATCAATGGACTTAATTCACCTATAAAAAGGCACAGGCTTACAGAATGGATATGAAAGCAGGACCCATGTTTCTGCTGCATTCAAGAAACACACCTCAAATACAAAGACAGACACTACCTAAGAATAAAAGGCTGGGAAAAGACATTCCAATTAAACGGACTTAAGAAACAAATGGGTGTAGCCATCCTGATATCCAACAAAATAGACTTTAAACTAAAATCAATCAAAAGAGATCAAGAAGGGCATTACATATTCATCACGGGAAAGATCCACCAAGAGGAAGTTTCAATTCTGAACATTTATGCCCCAAACACAAGGGCACCCACATATGTAAAAGAAACACTACTAAAGTTTAAACCACATATAAAACCCCACACATTAATAGTGGGAGACCTCAACACCCCACTTTCACCACTGGACAGATCTCCCAAATCGAAACTTAACAGAGAAATAAAGGACTTAACTGATGTTATGACTCAAATGGACTTAATGGATATCTACAGAAAATTCCATCCTAACAAAAAAGAATATACCTTCTTCTCAGCACCCCATAGAACCTTCTCTAAAATCGACCACATACTTGGCCACAAAGCAAATCTCAACAGATACAAAACAATTGGAATAACCTCCTGTGTTCTATCAGACCACCAAGGTTTAAAGTTAGATTTCAACAACAACAAAAACTACAGAAAACCTACAATCTCATGGAAACTGAATAATGCTCAACTGAATCACCAATGGGTTAAGGAAGAAATAAAGAAAGAAATTAAAGACTTCCTAGAGATCAACGAGAATGAAGACACCACATACCAAAACTTATGGGACACTATGAAAGCAGTGCTAAGAGGGAAATTCATAGCACTAAATGCACACATAAAGAAGTTGGAGAAATCTCACACTAGTGACTTAACAGCATACCTGAAAGCTCTAGAACAAGAAGAAGCAAAGTCACGCAAGAAGAATAGATGCCAGGAAATAATCAAATTGAGAGCTGAAATCAAAAAAATAGAAAGAAAGAGAACAATACAAAAAAATCAATGAAACAAAGAGTTGGTTCGTTTGAAAAATCAACAAGATAGACAAGCCCTTATCCAAAATAAGCAAAAGACAGAGAGAGAGCATCCAGATTAACAAAATCAGAAATAAAACGGGGGACATAACAACAGACATTGAGGAAATCCAGAGAATCATCAGGTCATACTTCAAAAACCTCTATTCCACAAAACTGGAAAATCTAAAAGAAATGGATAATTTTCTGGATAGGTACCACATACCTAAGTTAAATCAAGACCAGATAAACTATTTAAATAGTCCAATAACCCCTAATGAAATAGAAACAGGCATTAAAAGTCTCCCAACCAAAAAAAGCCCAAGACCAGATGGTTTCAGCACAGAATTCTACCAGATCTTCAAAGAAGAGTTAATACCAATACTCTCTAAATTGTTCCACACAGTAGAAACAGAAGGAACATTACCAAACTCCTATGAGGCTACAATTACCCTGATTCCTAAACCAAACAAGGATACAACAAAGAAAGAGAACTACAGACCGATCTCCCTCATGAACATTGATGCAAAAATACTCAATAAAATACTGGCAAACAGACTCCAAGAACACACCAAAACAATTATCCACCATGATCAAGTAGGGTTCATCCCAGGGATGCAAGGGTGGTTCAACATACGAAAGCCCATCAATGTAATACACCATATAAACAAACTGAAAGAAAAAAAACCACATGATCATCTCATTAGATACAGAAAAGGCATTTGACAAAACCCAACACCCCTTCATGATAAGGGTCTTGGAGCGATCAGGAATACAGGGAACATACCTCAACATAATAAAGGCAATTTACAGCAAGCCAACAGCCAACATCAAATTAAATGGAGAGAAACTCAAAGCAATTCCACTAAAATCAGGAACGAGGCAAGGCTGTCCACTCTCCCCATACTTCTTCAATATAGTACTTGAAGTCCTAGCCAGAGCAATAAGACAGCATAAGGAGATTAAGGGGATACAAATGGGAAAGGAAGAAGTCAAGCTTTCCCTATTTGCAGATGACATGATAGTACACTTGAGTGACCCCAAAGATTCAACCAAGGAACTGATACAGCTTATAAACACCTTCAGCAACATAGCAGGATACAAAATCAACTCAAAAAAATCGGTAGCCCTCCTATATACAACTGACAAACAGGCTGAGAAGGAAATCAGAGATACATCACCCTTTACAATAGCCACAAATGATATAAAATACCTTGGGGTAACACTAACCAAACAAGTGAAGGACCTATATGACAAGAACTTCAAGTCCCTGAAAAAAGAAATTAAAGAAGATGTCAGAAAATGGAAAGATCTCCCATGCTCATGGATAGGCAGGACTAACATAGTAAAAATGGCAATTTTACCAAAAGCTATCTACAGATTCAATGCAATCCCCATCAAAATACCAACACAATTCTTCACAGACCTGGAAAGAATAATACTCAACTTCATATGGAAAAACAAAAAACCCAGGATAGCCAAAAGAATCCTGTACAATAAAACAACCTCTGGAGGCATCACGATCCCTGACTTCAAGCTCTACTATAGAGCTACAGTAATAAAAACAGCTTGGTACTGGCATAAAAACCGACTTGTGAACCAATGGAATCGAATTGAAGACCCTGACATTAATCCACACACCTATGAACATATAATTTTTGACAAAGAAGCCAAAAGCGTACAATGGAAAAAAGAAAGCATCTTCAACAAATGGTGTTGGCATAACTGGATATCAACGTGCAGAAGGCTGCAAATAGATCCATATCTATCACCGTGCACAAAACTTAAGTCCAAGTGGATCAAAGACCTCAACATAAATCCAGCTACTCTGAACCTGCTAGAAGAGAAAGTAGGAAGTAGTCTTGAACGCATTGGCATAGGAGATCACTTCCTAGGTATAACACCAGTAGCTCAGACAGAGAGAAACAATCAATCAATGGGACCTCTTGAAACTGAAAAGCTTTTGTAGAGCAAAGGATATGGTCAACAAGGCAAAGCGACAGCCCACAGAATGGGAAACGATCTTCACCAACCCCACATCTGACAGAGGACTGATATCCAGAATATACAGGGAACTCAAGAAATTAAACATCAAAATTCCCAACAGTTCAATTAAGAAATGGGCTATAGAACTAAACAGAGAATTCTCAGCAGAGGAAACACAAATGGCTGAAAGACATTTAAGGAATTGCTCAACATCCCTAATCATTAGGGAAATGCAAATCAAAACAACTCTGGAAATGCAAATCTTAACAACCTTAAGCCAGTCAGAATGGCTAAGATCAAAAACACTGAGGACACCTTGTGCTGGAGAGGATGTGGAGCTAGGGGAACTCTCCTCCACTGCTGATGGGAATGCAAGCTTGTACAGCCACTTTGGAAATCAATATGGTGCTTTCTTAGAAAATTGGGAATCAATCTCCCCCAAGATCCAGCTATACCACTCTTGGGCATATACTCAAGAAATACTCAATCATACCACAAGGGCACTTGCTCAGCTATGTTCATATCAGCATTATTTGTAATAGCCAGAACCTGGAAACAACCTAGATGTCCTTCAACTGAAGAATGGATAAATAAACTGTGGTACATATACACAATGGAATAATACTCAGCAGAGAAAAACAATGACATCATGAGGTTTGCAGGCAAATGGATGGATCTAGAAAAAATCCTCCTGAGTGAGGTAATCCAGACTCAGAAAGACAAACATGGTATGTACCCACTCATAGGAGAATACTAGTTGTGGAACAAGGATGACTGGACGGCTACTCACAACACCAGGGGGGCTACCTGGAAAACAGAACCCCAAGAAAGACAGGGCGATCGCCCAATGACGGAGAAATGGATGAGATCTACATGAACAGTCTGGACATGAGTGGTGGTAATGAGGGGCCAGGGGTGAGGGAAAAAGAATTTGGGGGAGCAGGAGATCCCAACTGGATCAAGAACAGAGAGGGAACACAAGGAATGTTCATGGTTAATGAAGACCACATGAGAATAGGAAGAAGCAAAGTGCTAGAGAGGCCCAAAGAAATCCACAAAGATGCCCCCACAATAGACTGCTGGCAATAGTCGAGAAATAGCCCGAACTGACCTACTCTGGTGATAGGATGGCCAAACACCCTAATTGTCATGCTAGGAACCCCATCCAGTGACTGACGGAACTGGATGCGGGTATCCACGGTCAGGCCCTGGGTGGAACTCCGGGAGTCCATTTGGCGAGAAGGAGGAGGGTTTAGGTGAGCAAGAGTTGTTGGGACCAGGGATGGATAGACTACAGGGATGAGTGGCCAAACGAATGGAAACACATGAACTGTGAACCAATGCCTGAGGGGCTCCCAACTGGATCAGGCTCTCTGAATGGGTGAGACAGTTAATTGGCTTGATCTGTTTGGGAGACATCCAGGCAGTTGGACCAGGTCCTGTGCTCAGTGCATGAATTGGCTGTTTGAAACCTGGGGCTTAGCAGAGACGCTTGGCTCAGCCTGGGAGGAGGGGACTAGACCTGCCTGGACTGAGTCCACCAGGTTGATCTCAATCCTCAATCCTCAGAGGAGTGTTTGCCCTGGAGGAGATGGAAATGGGGGCTGGGCTGGGGGGAGGGGGGCGGGGCGGGAGGGGGGAGAACAGTAGAATCTATGGCTGATATGTAAAGTTGAATTATATTGTAAAATAAAATAAAATAAATTCAAAAAAAAGAAAGAAATTTAGTGTCAAAACTTATTACACTGGGAGTCTCAAACACACAGGATTTCGAAGTTTGCAAAGTTCTGTATGAACTTAAAATACCTCCTTAATAAAACCTGCATTGTGTGTTGAAAAAATAGGGAGGGGAGTGAATAAATCCCTTAGAGAAATTCAAGAAAACACACACAAACAATGTGAGGAAATGGAAAAATTGCTTAGAGAAAGCCAAGAAACTCAAGAAAAACAAACAAACAAACTTATGAAGGAAATAAAACTGTATAGGACATGAAAATAGAAATACAAGGAATAAAGAAAACACAAACTGAGGGAATCCTGAAGATAGAAATCTAGGTAAGTGAACACAAAGCACAGACACAACCATCACCACCAGAATACAAGAGTTGGAGAGATACTGTCAGGCATATGAGACAGGATAGAAGAAACTGGTACATCAGTCAAACAATGGTAAATCTAAAAAGTTCTTTGTAGCATGAATCTTAAAAGTTCTTCTTAATAAAATCAAACCCAGGCCAGGTATTGGGGTGAAATGCTGGATAGTCAGAGAGACAGAACAAGCCACAGCTAACTCACCTCACCGGATCCTCAGCTGGTCTTGCTTCCTCAGACTGGAAGCCTCTATGTCCTCGTAGCCGAATGGCTTCAACTGAACTGTGCTTCTTGAAAGCTTGAATGCTTAACCAGGCCAAATGCTTCTCCAAGCCAAATGCTTCTCCAGGCCAAATGCTTACCCAGGCCAAATGCCTCTAGTTTCTGGTCCTCACGCCTTATGTACCTTTCTGCTTTCTACCGCCACTCCCTGGGATTGAAGGCTTGCTTTCTGGGATTAAAGGCATGTGTCACCACGCCTGG
>CABHPQ010138551.1:0-19661 GCA_902168405.1 Peromyscus aztecus | reverse complement strand
ACCAATCTCTCTCTCTCTCTCTCTCTCTCTCTCTCTCTCTCTCTCTCTCTCTCTCTCTCTCTTTCTCTCTCTCTCCAGGGTCCCATGTAGTTCAGACAGTAGCTGGTCCTGGTTTTGAACTCTCAGTTCTTCCAATTTTTGCCTTCTCTGAACTGGAATTAAAAGTGTACAATACAGCCCCTAACTACTATTTATTTTCTCATCACTTAAAATGAGTGACAACATTTGAAAAAGAGAGTAATTAGCCTTCTACCTTTTATTAAGATTTTAATATATTTTTGGCCCCTGCAGCTAAGGATAAAAACAGTTCTCTAGATTGCCATAATCAAAATCCCATTACTGGGAACTTCCCTTATTCAAATCAAATAAAATATTTCAAATCTTGAAATATTTTGTCTACTTAATAAAAATCAGTGTGTTTTATTTTCTTATATTTCATTTTGTTGATATCTCCCCCACCTTTATTTAAAAAATATTTTTTCTATGGGAAGATGATTTTCATTTAAGAACAAAATGGCCAAAGGTAGAATATATTCAGTATGAAAGAAATGACTATGAACCAATTTCAACCCCAACTTCCCAAGGTGGCTTATTATATTGCTCTACTTATAAAGAAATACCCCTTCGTATTAACACAACAAGACATTGGCTGCTGTCATCTTGCCTTCTACTCATGCTGTTCAAGAATGCCACCACACAAAACGTGGTCCTTTATTATACATCTGAAGTTTCATTGCAAATCAAAAGCAACTTGGCATAAGGAAAGCACAGAGTGAAATGGAAATATCCTTCCAGGGTAACTCCAAGTGTTTTCTGCTTGGGAAGCAATGCACTGTGTTACAGGTACTGCCTCTAATTAGCAAGCTCCTGAAATATGGCTTGCTGTTGAGCAAAATGGTCATTCCAAACACAACTGCAGCTTCAGCAATACCTTTTTGTTTCTGGTTATTAATTTGCATTTAACTTGCACCAGAGCCATTAATTTACTGATCCAACATGGAGAATGTGCAGCATTAACTTTATAAATGACAGCATCATGCTTCAATATATCTGTGCTTAATGACATTAGACCACATGGAAGATTCTAAAATCCATGTACTTGCTGTAGCTAGTTACATTAGAATGCTATGTCTGTGGTAATGTTTGTTGCTTTAATTATACTGAACTGACTAGTTAGAAGCACATTATTAATATGCTTCCTGCTCTATCCTCATTGTTCCAGCTATGAACTATATTACTTTTTCTTTAGAAAACATCATGCTTTTTTTCAATGTTATGACAATAATACTATTGTGGGAGCCTTTAAAATGAGAATAAATAATTTTACAGTATTCTGAAACTGACTAGCTTTGAGCAAGTGACTGATGCGGTGCTATGAAATTTCATTTTTCTCCTTTTCCATGAAGATTCCTATCTTATTTAGGGTTCTATTGCTGTAGTGAAACACCGTGACCAAAAGCAACTTGGGAAGGAATGGATTTATTTCTTTTTACAATTTTCAGGTAATGTTCCATCACTGAGGGATGAAGGGCAGGGGTTGAAAAAGAGACCATGCAGGAATACTGCTTACTGGCTTGTTCTCCATGGCTTGCTCACCCTGATTTCTTATATAACTCAGGATGACCTGCCCAGGGATGGCACAACCTACTGTGGGCTGGCCTCCCCCTCTGATATCAATTAATAATGAATAAATGCCCAACAGACTTGCTTACAGACAAATCTGATGGAGCCATTTTTTCAGTAAGAGTCTCTCTTCCTAGGTATTTCTAGGTTTGTGTCAAGTCAACAAAATCCAACCAGCACACCTAAAGGAAAGAGAGATGATAAGAAAAGCACCACCTTCATAAAGAACAAAACAAGAAATTCAAATTGACTTTATTCTTCATGTGTGGTTTGTGCAAACATTAAAGCAGTATAACTCTCAGGGTAATATATCAAATATTTCTGTATAGATGATGGCCAGAATTGAGTTACTATCTGAATACCTTTATATACAGCAAGATATAATACAGCTGACACTGCATTATAATAAGTTTTTTAAAACAAAAAAGATTTTACTTCCTCCCTGAATATGACCATAAAGCAACTGAATAAAAAAAGCAAAACTTGAACAATAGGATTTTGGAACAAGCTAACAGGCAACATGTTTGTCAAGTAAAGGTAACAGCAGTGATTTTGGTGGCTTAATGACTATTAGTCTTTTAACTTTTACTTGTCAATACTCTACTTATTTCGTGTACGATCTGGGTTCCACAGTTAATTATTTATTCTCTTCCATTTTATTATCATATTCATTGTTGTATTTTTCCACATTAGTGGACATTACCACTTTTTATGGTTTTCAAACCATTTTATATTTCCCTTAGCTGTCAGAGATCCATTAAAGCACCTACAAGGCAGTGGAACCATTTGCTTGTCAGTGGCTTCTAGATCAAGAATGTTCTTCACAAAAGAAAGAGACTAAAGGATTTACTCTTTAAACTGCCAATTGGTAGAAATTTGGACAGGCAATCTTTAAATTTGCTGATGCAGTTTTGTTTGGCAGTGACATTTTATTAATTTTTTTCAACTCAGTTCATAAGACATAAGAATAATTTATGATGCCAATGCTCAGCAGACATGAAACAATGCCGACTCTTCTCCTCTCCAGACTTTACTCTCCCTTAAAATGGCATTTGTAGGGATGGGGCACATAGATGAGTAGATAAAATGCATTCCACACAAGCATGACGGACAGAGTTTGGATCCCCAGAATCCTATAAAATGCTGGGTGGGTGTGATGGCCAGCCTGTAATTAAAGCATTAATAAAGAGGAGATAGAGACCTTTAGAGCAAGGTGGCAAGCTAGCCTAGCCCATATTCACGCATGTTTAGCAAGAGTGCATGACTCAGTACATAAAGAGATTGTTGTAGATACCAGATGTCAACTTCTGGCCTCCTCACCCAAGTACATCACATGCATGTACACCAACACCTGCAAATACAGGTACACACATGAACACCACAAAGATATTACACATGCACAGTAAATAAATACATTCATAAATAATTTCCAAAATGGCATCATGTTTTTACTGATCATGTCTTTACAAGAGTAGTTTTGAAAATATTAAAGATGTACAAGAGGTAATATTGGTCATTTAAGATTTATTTTCCTTCTGTGTAAAAGTATGCTGATAATTGCTACCATTCAATTGTCTTTTAAATACATACATAAAGACATATGTATATATTAGTATATCTCCAAATAATATAATATATTCACAATTATATTTGTATTATTAGTTAGTGTTGGAAGCAAGCATGGAAAATAAAAGATATTTCTCCATTTCTATGAACAAAGAAAAGGCTCTTCCTTTTAGAGTAAAGTATTTTTGAGGTCCATGTGAACTTTTAATCCAGTATACATATAGGAGTCATATATCTCTACTATTCCTTCAATGAGAAGAGGGATACATTTTTTTCTTTCTCTCAACATTTTTGTTTGTGTGATTCACTGGACCTAAATGTGTGCTAGCCATGTTCTATTCCTGTGTGTGTGTGTGTGTGTGTGTGTGTGTGTGTGTGTGTATGTGTGTGTGCGCGCATGTGCGCACATGGATACATGGATGCGTCTCTGTTCTATGTAGAGGTCAGAGGTTGACAACAGATGTCATTCCTTTAGACAGTGTCCACCTATTTTGCTTTTAAACAGGTTCTCTTTCATTGGTCCAAAGCTCACTGATTTAGTTAGGATGACTGACCTGTGATCTCTAGGAATCTGTTTTTCTACCTCCTAATCTCTAGGAGTACAACCACGCACCACAGTGCATGTCTTTGTGGATAAATAGAGATTGAGCTTGGTTCTTCATGTTTGTTTGATAAGTACTGTACAGACAGCCTTTGTCCCATCATTTACAGTTATTGGTCATGTTGAAGAAGCTCTTTCATTTATATGTATCTTGGAATACACACACACACACACACACACACACACACACACACACATTTAACGGTCTTTAAAAAATTAAATTGCTATTCATTTTTTTTCTAATTCATAGCATGGATATTCACTTCCAATACTGAGTCTCATTCTCTAGGTTGTCCTAATCACTCTGATGATTATGGAATCTTTTCACCTTATAGTTTTTGCTTTTGTTTTTATTGCTTTGGGGATCATTAAAAAAAAAAAACCTTGTCATTGTAATGTTTTATCACATTTTTTCCTTTGCCTTCTGGCAGCATTGGTGTTTCAGGCTCTAGGTTTAGACCTAGTCTAGTTTGGGTAACCTGTTGCCAATGATAGGGTTCCACTTTCAAGCTTTTGCACATGGATACAAAATTTCATCAGCATCTCTTATCAAATACCCTTTGCTTACCTTTTTTCAAATGCCTGTTTCTGATCACCTCTGTGGCAAACCACCTGACTGAAAAGACATGGCCCAACTCTGAGGCTCACTATTCCTTCATAGTTACTGATTTGTTTCTTTTCCTTATAACTTTTTGTTATTATTTGTGTGTGTGTTTGTGTGTGTGCATGTGTGTGTATACACATGTTCTTTGTACACACAGGCCGTGGTGCTCATGTGGAAGTCAGAGCACAACTTCCTGGATATAATTCTCTCCGTCCAGTTTTACACCGGTTACAAAGATCAAATTCAGGTTGCGAGGCTTGTGTGATGCATGCCTTTACCTGCTAAACCAACTCACAGGCCCTCTTGTAACATTGTGTGTGTGTGTGTGTGTGTGTGTGTGTGTGTGTGTGTGTGTGTATGTGTGTGTGTGTTGATTATATATCCTGTAACTGAAAAAATACTTATTAATTGTAATAACTCTTGGGTTTTCTGTATATACCATAGTATTGTTTGCATATAGTGACAATTTTACTTCTCTTTTATAATTGAAATGTCATATCTTCCTTTAGTTTGTTTGATTGATTTGTCTAGGAAAATCCAATATTATGATGAAAACAAAAACAAGTGAAAGTAGGCATCATTTTGCATATTTCAGCTGTTGTAGAGAAAGTTTTGGGATGTTTCCCATTCAGTGTAACATTAGCTCTTGGTGGATAGATAGTATATGGCTACAAGTAGTCTGTATACAGCCAGAGTAAGAAAGTACTGGTGAGAATGTGAAGAAAATGGGTGGCTTGCACATGGATAGTTACGAGGGAAATTCAAATCATGAAGGTCACACTCTGTAATTCAGCAATCCCACTACTGGATTTCTATGCGTGTGAAATGAAAACTGTTTCTTTGAGACATTTTAGTTCCATACTGAGTATTGCTCGACTCATATATGTCTAGAAATAGAAACTTCCTAGAATTCATCAATTGGTGAATTGATTAAAACATAGTATATTTGTAAACTAGAATATCCAGTCATAAAAATAATGAAGCCGTGTGACGAGGGACAACATAGACAGAATTGTGAGACTGTTGTATTTGGTAAAATAAGCTAAACATAAAAAGACAAGTATTACATTCCCTCACTTGTGTGTTGACCATAATTATTATTATTATTTTTGCAAGTTGAGGAAAATGATGATTTGCCAAGGCTGGGAAGATTGGGATGAGAATAGAGATAAAGAGTGGTTGATGAGTACATACAATTACATTCAGATAACAGTAAGAATTCTTGGTAAACTACTGCTTAGTTCAATGGTTATATGTTGTAGTTTAAATATCAAACATCTCCCATAAATTCATATTCTGGTACTTTATCCTCAAAGAAGGGGCTTTGACAAGTGATTAAGTCCCTAGTGCTCTCACATAATCAATAGAATAGTATCTTGCCAGATTCCCATATGATGACTTTCTTGAGAGGTTTTGAAAAGTAGGAGGTAGGTACATCATTGGATGAGTTACATCATCAGGGCCGTACCTTTCTGGCCTTAGTAATAGCCTGTAATCCCTTTCTTTCTTCTTGATCACCATTATATGAACTACACTTTTCCACCCTCCCTTCTATGATGGTTGAACCCTACAAAACTGTGAATCAAACAAAATATTTCCTTCCTTTATTTATTTCAGTTTACTGTCACAATGGTATGAAGCATGACTGAAATACTATATATAATAAAGTTATATATTTTTCAGAAATCATTAGAGTATTTTTTGCCCTAAAGAGATGAGTATTTTAGGATGTATGATAGATCTTTAACAAGACACAAACATATGCATTTAAAATATAGCATAATCTCTTGTGAATGTGTGTAATTGTATGTGTCAGTTAAGAAGATATTTATTTTTAAATATTATTTCAGGGCTGGTGATGTAGCTCATTAGTAGAGCTCTTGCCTAACAGTTGTGGCATTTCACGGACCTGCAGAATGACAGTAAGATAGAGAGGCAATGCCCTTCTGCACCTGTAGCCTGTGCAGAGAAAGGTTAAAGAAAATTCTCACATGTCAAAGACTCTGCTGATCATATCTATTCTTCAACTGCTTATAGTGAGCGCTAGGTCTTATTTTGAGATTCTGTGACTGTAAATAAAAATATCTCATATGGTTTATTATTATTGGGAGATTTACTAACTCATGGTGATTTGTTAGCATTCTTTTATCAACTACAGATTTGTTTTACTCTGATCCTAAGAAATGAAGGAAGGAAGGAAAGAAGGAAGGAAGGAAGGAAGGAAGGGAGGAAGGAAGGAAGGAAGGAAGGAAGGAAGGAAGGAAGGAAGGAAAGAAGGAGGGAGGTAGGAAAGGAAGAAAGGAAGGAAAAGAAGGAAGGATGGAAGGAAGGCAGGAGAGAAAGGAAGTAAATGGAAAGAGATGGAGAAAAGGAAAGAGAAAGTGATGAAAAGAAAGATCATTTAAATGGCAGGCTGCCACACATTACCATCATAGTCTCTAAATTTATCACTACAGAATGAAGTCTAGGAAATTGCATTTAATCAATTTCTGATGTAATTTATCCAAGGGTATCTTCATGGATAAATACTGAGAAATCTGCTATTACAGAATGAACCCAAAGACCCATGTTCCTGATATGAAGCAGTTGTGGACACTGATGAATGCTGCATTAAGTGGTAGTTACAGCAATATTCAGCTGGTTTCTAATATCTCAGAGCTTTAGATGGGAAGATAAACAAATTGAGATAGAAGCAGAAGAAGTCAAAGAAAAATTCATGGCCTCTGAATATTTTGAGAAACACAGAAAGGATCATATAGAAGCACCATGGGAACAGCATTTCTGATTCCTACTCAATTAGTAGTTTACATGTCACTTCAGAGCTTAGAGTGAGGTGGCTGTCCTGATGTGGTGTTCTGCTGAGTACAGAGCATGCACGGTTTAGCTGTATTCAGGGAACAAAACACATGGGAAAGAGAAATATCTGTTCTAGAAGAGCTAGGGCTGTGTGCATGAGTGAGAGTCCTCTTTTTAAGTTGATAATAACAAAGATTATCAAATAAGTAAATAGAAATAAATGACTGTAAAATAAATAAATAAAAATAAATAAATGAATAACTAATCAAATATACAAGCAAAGAAAACCAGAGGCATAGTGAATGATTTTAATTTAGAACCAGGTACCTGTTCATGCATGCAAAGCAATATGCAAAGTTTTAAGAGACTAAAGGTCAAAGAAAGAGTAGCATCAAGATATGGGGCAAAAAATTCTGAGAATGAGGAAGGGACTAAACCCTGATAAGCTGAGATTAATAAGAATGAGATAAGTCAATTACTGAGAATTCTATATATCACCGATAGCATATAAATTCTTTTGGCATGGAGTGTACCCTATGGCAGGGTTTACATGGTTCAATGCAGGCCAAGGCCATTACCCTTTCTGAGTATGAGTGAGAACTCTGCTTTTGAGGGGGTTGCTAAGGCACATGTAATTCAGTTCATTGATTAGTATAGTTAAGCAAACTGGTACCTGGAATGAACATTCACAGCCTAGTTCTGCTCATCTGACGTATTTATTCTAAGCAGGTACATCACTTTGTATCAACATTGTATCATTGATATAGAGGAGAAACATGGAATCCAAGGTTGGGTCATCCTGAGGACTCATTCACACCACCTTTAGCTTATTATTTATATGAATATGATAACTATTTTTCCTTGAAAGGTGGAAATGAGAGAACATATGTCCCACATTTAGAGCACTCTTAAGTATTCAGTGAATATTAATTTTCTGCCTCCACAAATGTGACTCATTATTTCTTCTATGCTCTTATTCACATGAGACTTTTATTTCATTATCTTGTCAACCACTCTGTGGTTGATTTAAGGTATGTAAAACAAGTATTCAGCTATTCCACACCATGTTTCTAGCTGAGGCCTCATCTATCTCACAGTAAGAGATCTTTGAAGCAGTTCTAATGGGAATTGGTCCCCCAAGACCTACACATGGCTGCTCCTGATGTCTCCTGTGTTCTAGTGTCCTGGGATTTGTGACCTATGGCAGCGGGTGACACAACACAGGACACCTGGCGGGCCTTGTTCTCAGCATCTCCATTGATGAGGGATGGCCTCCTTTGCTCTTATAGCAATTTGCAGCAATTCTGGAACAGCTTTGATAGAAGAACCTCATGAACTAGAAAGTAAACAACAAAAACCTCAACAACATATATAGTAAAATTCTTGAAAATCATCTCAACTCTTTTGATGCTTTTGGTACTGAGAATCTAAGAGTATATGTGTTCTCTCCCCTGAGATATAGAACATGCTACAGATAAGAGATATAAGAACATTTTTTAAAAAATAAAACATTGATTTAGATTCAGATATTGACTTCTGAGCTCCCATTTCCTTGTATGTGAAAAGGAGTTTTATAAGCCTTTGATGTAGAAAACTGAGATGGATAGTAATTGCAATGCTGAGACGATGCTGGAAACCACACATACTTGTTCATGTAGCCTTTTGAGAATTAAGTACATTTTTTCAACAGAAGTAACATTTTTCTCTTTTTTCATTCTATTCTGTTTTAAACTACATTTTCTGAGTGTATGGGCAATCACTCAACAGTTCGTGTAGGGAAATAGTTTTAAAAGATACAATTTTCTGAATTGTTTGCATTACCCTGCCAGTGTTAAATGCTGGTGCTGGAACCAACAGCTTGAGTTAAACCATTCTTGGTGTAGCTGGTTCTGTGCATACTCTGAAGGACAGAATGGTGCTTTCCCCAGAACTGGGGCCAAAAGGATTCAGTGAAGAAAAATACCTTCTGTGCCACCTTTGAGTGGAAGGCCTGCATTATTTCATAAAGAAATGAAATATTAGATATTCTTCTACTCTCTACTGTCCAAGTGGTAAATATCAGAAGTAATAAGTCTCAGAATAGATTTATTCATACTTCTGTCTCTTTAATTATAAGCATCCATACAGCACTAAGTCATAAAGTATCAAAGGTCTATGTTCTCCCAGATTCTTATGCAAATCAAATGTCCCATGTATCTAAGAATGAGTCTTAGGTGCTATATGATGGCTTTACTGTCAGGTTTTAAAAGCCCCAGTGACTTCACCATTAAATGTATGTATCTCTCATCAAATGGGGATTTATAGATGACTAGTTTACACATCTTGGAAAACATGGTTAGTTTTCTATGTGCTATTTGATAATTTTTCCTTGGTAATTCGTTGTTGTACCTGCACTGTGCTGTTCTTTCAGTTCATATGGAGAGTAACTCTTTCATCAAGGAAATTGAAATTTTTAAGGTAAACTTAGAATATTCCCAATCACACTCACATCTTCACATCTCTGGATACATATCCAGAAGAAGCCTTTTTGTACTCATTAGCCAAAATACCTGTCTCCACAGACCACTGACAACAGTAAGTAATAACATGAATAAAGTGTTAGGTTGTTTCGATGCTCAGTGAAGCATTCAGAGCTCAAATACAATTGCCAATGCAGAGTCAATTGAGATGGACAGCATGTTAGAATCATATTTGCTTGGACTGGCTGATAGAAAACACACTGAGTGAGTTAGTACTACTGAGACCTTGACACAAGGCAACGAAGATATATATGACAACAGTCTTTTCAGAAAAGTTTTCCTTCAACATTTACCATATAAAGCAAATATTGAAAGTCTGGGTCTGTTTCATTCAGAAAGAAGCAGAGATACACATTGCAAAGCAGAGTAATAGAAATTGCACATATTCAGAGAGTTGACTGAAATTCACCTAAATGACCGAGCTTGTTTGTTTAAAAAAAATACATGTGTTGATGTTTGAGCACCCATCTTACTCCAGATGTCATTTGGATTGTGTGAGATTTGATTCTAGAAGTTCATTGCAAGTGATCTCTGTGTTATTGGTCTCAGCTCCAGAATTCTGGCATTATACCTTCAGGATGTGTGCTACATGTCCCACAAGAGATTTCCCAGCTCATCCTTTGGAGAAGTGAGGATTACTAATACCCAGGCTCAGTGTACTCTTTGTGTGTCAATTCCCACGTAAAGCCCAGACTCGTTATTTGTCATTTGAATTCTCTGAAGGCCATTTACCCTCATGCTTTGTAGAGACATTTGAGCTGAGTATTATTTACCTTTTTTTTAAGTCCTTGGTAAATATCACTGAAGTCCAGTAATAACACCACATGTATGCTTTGCTAATGCATGCAAATGCACATAAAGGAGTTTAGTATATTTTTGATATTGGGAAAGGTGAGGAGGTAGGAAATGGTATAACAGAGATTTTAACCTATATCTTGACTCATCTGAGCAGGTCATAACTGGAGAGCTCCAGGACTCCTTGCAAAGAGAGTTGTACTTTGTGCACAGCACAGTCTCTTCAAGGCCAGAGAAAGAGAATGTTGACAAAGAGAATAAAAGTCTTGCTGGTAGAACTTGGGACCTTGTGGCAAGAGCTGGTAAAAGTGAATATACTATCTGGGTCTCACCAACTATATTGCAAACAGAGAAAATACTGCTGCTTATAGGGATAGTCACCCAGAATCAGCCCAGACCTTACGACCTAGGCATTCTTATATTTATGGATGTTGTGTCAGAGCACTGTAGGAGGAAGATCTTCAGTATTTCTCTTAGTTCAGATTGGAGTAACTAGACACCAAAAGCCTTTACAAATAACTAAAACCTACTAGGTGCTGACAATTCTTTCATTTTCTCACATTTCTCACATTAATAAATAATAATGCTATTATCCCCAGGTTGGAGACACACAATGTGAGATTTTTCTGAGGCTGTGAGGGGACCACCTGGGATTTTATCTCATATTTGAGTTCCCTGGGATCCCCTGGGTGCAAGTGAAGCTTGGGTATACCTCAGTAAGCTACAGTAAACAAGGATAGCTATATGTCATTAGAAGAATATGCATCCGGTTAGCTTAACTTAGGCTGAACCCTTGGCACCAGAATCTTGACCTAAAGTTATTACAATCAGTCCATGTGAGTCTATTAAATGGATAACAGAATTTATTAAGATATAAATTGAGGAAATACACTAACAATTACAGAACAGAGTAGACAGCAGAAGTTGTCCTTTGATCTGATCGGGAGCGAATCCACCACAAAGGCAGGAGCAGGGAGAGAAGGGGCATGTGACCCTTCTTCAACCCTTTAGCAGAGGTCACTACAATGAAGGAAGCACCACATCTTTTGGGCCGTATAGCCCAACGTCATGGATGGAGCAAATACCACTACATAAAGTAGTAATTAAAGATACCATGGTCATTCTATGTACCTCTAAAATTACCAGTGGGATTCCTTGGTGTATCACCAAGGTAAAAATGGTTACAATGCGAGACAGATGTGACAGTTCCTTCCAGTAACACCAGCACTTGGGAGGCTGAGGAAGGAGACCAACAGTGCCAGGCTACCCTGGGGTATCTAGCTAGATACTGTCTTATAAACTCAAAGTAACTCAATTCCAATCTTTGAATGAGAATCATAGTTGGTTACTTATCTAGCTTTAAAATGAAAAAATACTAAAGCCAAAAACAGATTGAAGGGAATTTCTAACTTCCTTGCAAATTTCATTGGTCTAAGGAGGGCCTGGTCTACTTTGGAGATATTTCTGTGCCATGTGGTTTCAATGAGTCCTTTCTGAATATGCCTAAAAACTTCTGAGTGGGGTTGCCCACGTCTTAGATTTTGGCACTTATTCATAATGATGAATATATCAAAATTTCAACTTCAGTTTAGAGCCTTTATCAATTCATTTCAATGGATACTCTGAGTCCCCAGAATGGCTTTGCTCCATGATAGAGTGGCTACAGGATCCATTAATACAACATTCATAATTGCTTCATGTAATTGCATTCCCACCTTTTTCTCTTTTTGATGCAAAGAGGCTTTGACTATACTCATGGTTTTTATTGGGACCCCATACAATATAGTTTAAGAAAGAAGTATCACTGATATTTGAAGCATTTCTAACCTTGGTTAATACCTTTAGTGTCAGGGAACTTACTGCCCATTTCAGTATGGTTACTATTAGCTGAGAGTTGTAAAATATTGACCAAATATTCTTTACATTAAGTCAAAATATCTTGCTTCATATATGCTCCTATTTTTTTCTGCTTATTTTCTTAAATCTAGGGCAGTGTTCCTTCAACTCTGCATGCATCAAAATCATCTGGAATGTAAAATACAGATTACTGGACCCCACCCTATAATCTGTGATTTGGCAGGTCTGAGATAGACCAGAAACTGTGTTTTGAACACATTCTTACACATGTACATGTGAGCGTGTGTGTGTGTGTGTGTGTGTGTGTGTGTGTGTGTGTGTGTGTCTATAAGACTCTTCTGCATTCATTTGTAGACTAATTTTATGGCCAAAGTACAGATTAGTGTAGGTGTAGTGATTGTAAGTGTTAGGTAATTCGTTTGAGAGGACCATGGAATGGTTACTAAGAAACCAACTTATTGATCAGATAGTAACAATGTAATGGCAATGAGAGACAAAGAAATGATGAGAAATGCATGCTGGGCCTATTGTGTCAAATCCACATTTAAATGGAGTTGTTTCCTGAATATTGATGTAACTGGAAGACCTACAGTACAATAGGAATAGGGATAGCTTAAAGGAAATGTTACCAGTTGAGGTAATAAAAGATCCTCTGTTCTCTTTCAGGTTTGGCTAGAGCTAATTGATTATACTTAGTATTAAAGAAAAAATAATATCTTCATCAATGAATAGAAGCATATAAGAATGGTCATGTGGCGCACACCTTTAATCCCAGCACTCGGGAGGCAGAGCCAGGCGGATCTCTGTGAGTTCGAGGCCAGCCTGGGCTACCAAGTGAGCTCCAGGAAAGGCGCAAAGCTACACAGAGAAACCCTGTCTCGAAAAACCAGAAAAAAAAAAAAAAAAAAAAGAATGGTCATACTATATCAACAAAATATCAGTACCAGAAAATACTTTTAAAGCCAAAATGGTGGATGGATATGAAATGAAATTTTAGTAGATATATTAAGTAAACTAGTAGAAAAGCATATCTAATAGTTAAATGCAGTGCTCAAGTCCTTGTTACGATAAAGAAAGCAGATCAATGAATGTCATTAGAAATATAAGGAGTCTCAAGCTATTCTAAGGCCTGAAGAAGAGTGAATTATATAGCTAATAAAATTGTAACGGCTAGGACTTAGGTTAAATTCTTTCAATTTCCATAAATTAAGATGTGATATGCTCAGGTGCTTGAAATACTAGATGATACCAGTTCTCTTTGGTCTAGGAACTGTCTTCATCACAGGAAACCCATAATATCATAAAAATATGCCTTTTTTCTCTTGCCTTGTAACTTTCCTTTTTTGCCTTTTATGTATTATGGCTCCCCAAACATCTTAGTGCCTAGGTTCTTTTTGTGTCTTCACCTTACAAAAATTAGGAAATCCAGCCCTAGCTGAAGAATTTAGAACACTGATATTACCTAATAACATTTGCTGCCCATGGAAATTTAACCCCAAAATGATATATTAAGGTTCTTGAAGCAGTATTCAAATTCAGCTCCAGACCTGAGAGTGGTTTGTCAGGCCGACTCATAGTAACATCCACAGTTAGTTGGTTTTCTGTCACATAAATCTAATACTAAAAATAACTTTAAATATATTATAATAATCTTCTAATTAAGAAGCCACCTATTAACTTTGATTATATTGATAAACTGATGAGATGAATACAAATTAAAACATTAATATAATTGATTAGATGAGCTGCCCCAACTTTACTTTGGCGTTATTTAAAATTTAATTGCTGCATTACAATTTCAATATTAGTTTTGGACATTTTATCATATGGTTTATTGCCCATAAGCAGTTTCTATGAGCTTGTAATTTGAGCTTTTCATGTTTCTTGGATGTAGAAAAATCAATTATAATGATGCTAATATTTTGAAACCCAACCAAAGTTTTGCCATTTTTTTTTCTGGTAAGTTCGTCATAGAAATATATGGTATGAAATGAAGACATAAACAAGCTTGTCATATATGCTCAAAAGTTTTTTTAAACTCCTTTTTCAAGCTGATTAATCAGAGGTCAGTTCAGCAAAAGACCATATTTCTCACATGATCTTTTAATATGTTTAGCATAGTGTCTTGATGTAGGTGTGTAAACCCTGCTCCACAGTCTACTTCTAAATCTCTCCTTAAGTCTAATATTTTGAATTGTCCCATAGCACATTTACAGTGGAATAGAGGAGGTCCTACTATCATCCTTAAATTCGTTAAAGTCCACTTTGGGTTTGATATACCAGAAGTTTTCACTGGATACCCCTTTGGCTGAGAATAGACAAAATTGTTTTCAGGGTGGTAAACTGCAAATGTCTGTTCATATTCTCTTTGCCAGTAGCCCTGGATTAGTTTACAGTCCAGTAACTAAGGGTGTTAACATAGACTGTAGTCATCAGCTTCTGGACACTTTCCTTGTAGGTGTCCACTCTGATGAACCAGCAGTGGAGCCACAGTCAGTTTGACCAGCAAATATTCTGATTAATCTAACTTCTTAGAAGATGGATAATGGAAAGTACCCAGTATCTCATCCCAGCCCTAAATTCAGAATGTGGCCACCCTCAAGGCCCCATGGGCATATCAAGTTCTGCTACCTGTGAGAAACAGTTGGAATCTGGACCACTGCATGATTGTTTAAGTGAGCATCTCCTTATTAGGACAGCCACATGCTAGATTTTACAGACTAGTAAATCCTAAACCCAAGACCTTTTCTGTTTCTTTAAAACATTGTGTACATCAAAATAATGACAGAATAGAAAAACAGAAAGAGAAATCTAACAACTTGTTTCTGTAGTAATTCTGTTTTTAAAAAGGGAATCTTGACAAAACCTGAGCCTTGTTAAGGGGGAAAAAAAAGGGAAAATGACAAAGCAATCACTTACAGAAAGCCTGAATAGGATTTTCAATCTCTTTGTGCAGAACCTGACACGAATGTATGCTAAGGATCAAAAGTATGAAGTGTTCAGGAAACAAATGCACAATGTAGCTTAGCAAAGAGGCTAAGGCAGAAAGGCATGAAAAGGAACAGAGGGACAGTGGGGTAGAGGGTATAGGGCACTGTAGTCTTGTACATGCAGATTCTCCTCAGCCTCTGTAGCACCAGACTCGTGGGGGCAGTCCCACACACAGAAGTCATAGTGAGCTTTACATGAAATGACTGGAAATGCTGTTTTATATTTTATTCTTCTGGTAATATAGTAAAGGATGTTTCTTTGTTACCACAGAAAACTTATTCAGAGGAGCACACAAGGAGATGTCTTGGACTCAGGAATGAAGCTTCAACTCTTGTCTTTCTACTTTCTTACCTTTGTCTCTCAGTCAATCTCCATCTCCCTTGTCCCTTGATGTTACCTCTGAAGTCTGTCTCCTCACAGTGATTTGCAATTTTAGGACAATATTTGATAACCATTCCTTTGTATATAGTCTTGTATTAGGTTAGAACCTTCTTATTTAGACAAAAGGGGGAGATGTAGTGGGTAGCCATTTCATTTGTTCTGGAAGTTCCAACCATTGGAACTTCCCATTGAAGCTTCAGTAACTGTCACGCCTACAAGGCGGGGCCAAGAGAGGACCCTGAAGACCTGAGATCAGGATGCGCTGGCTCTCTTGGTTCCTGGACCCTGGACACTGGAGGTAGATCAAGCATAGTTCTCCAGAGAACACCACCTATCCCTTCACTTGTAAGTTACCCCACAAAATAAACCTTCCTTTTAACTACGTGGAGTTGCCTTAATAATTTCACCAATACTCAATCTCAGTCCTATCTCAAAATTTCACCTCAACTCAACCCCATCAAAACCCAACCCAAAACCTCAATCACTAGCTGAGGGAGTTTTAACAAATAGTCGGATCCCTGTTGACCTTTCTAATTTTTAAGAGGTGATATTCTAGTAGCATATGATTTTGGAAACCATTGGGAATAGGTAGATTTGGGCAGCGGGTCGTGGGGAGGCAGTGAGAAAACTCTCAGCAGTTAAGAACAATTGCTGCTCTTTCCAGGAACATAGGTTTGATTCCTAGGTTACAGTTTGCAATTACCTGTAACTCTAGTTCCAGGTAACTGATACCCTCCCATGACATCTGCAGATGTCTACACATGTTTTATGCACATGTATGTACTCACGCATACACAGATACACATAAAATAAACATTTATTTAAAAAAAAGATTAAGTATATTGTGAATCAGGGACAACAAACTCCTTAAAAGATAAGGTAGTAAGTATTTTAAGCTTTCTAAACTATAAAATATTTATCTAAACTACTCAGTTCTGCCACGCACACATACACATAAAATAAACATAACATTTTCTTTTAAAAAAGATTAAGTACAATGTGAATCAGGGGCAGCAAACTCCTTAAAATACATGGTAGTAAATATTTTAGGCTTTCTAAACTATAAAATATTTATCTCAACTACTCAGTTCTGGCACAAGACCATGAAATCACACATGGGCATATATGCAGAGAAGTGTTTTGTAAAGTAGACACCAAACACATTCTGATGTCCTTTTAAAGTGTTCTTTCTAAACATTAGACAAAGGTTTCCTCCATATGGTTTAATATCAGTGGCTAACTCATTCAATATGGATCGTTATTAGCTATAATTATCCTATCCTTGACAGTTTAAGATAGTTTGTTTAGCCTCCCTTTTTTTATAGGCAAATAAAAATGTTGCCTAGTGAGGTTAAATCAACTTGACCAAACAGCAAGAAGATGCAGAGGTAAGGAGGGGATTTACACATGTGTCTCTACATTCAACTTTTATTCTGAGTTAGCTGCATGTCCAATGAAAGGGTTGCTTTGTGCTATCAAGTGCAGGTCTAGAGTTGAAAGCCAGTAACATGGGTGACTATGGACACGCCATGAATTGTCTTTGCACCTTAGCTTTGTCCTTATTAAATCATGGTTCTCTTTCACAATTTAGTGTTGTTAAGTCAGAGAACTAACGTATGTGGAAGAGCATTATAAAGACTACTATGATCATTTGATTTTATTTTACTAATAATCAAATTGCCATGTAATTGCATATCTCTATTGGGTCCAAACTGCTGTTTTGATTTTGTAGTAGAAAGATAAAATGAGCTAATTAATACATCAATCACTTCATTTACATAAAGTTTTAACAATGAGAACATTTAAAATGAATAGTTTTGAATTTCACAGTACATTATGAATGGTGGTCACACTGTTGTGCACTGTACCCCTAAAACTGACCCCTCCTGCCAAGTAGAGATATGCTGTCCTACTTACTTTCTATTGCCATGATAAGACACCATGACCAAGGCAACTTATAAAGAGTTTATTCTGAGCTTACAGTTTCAGAAGGTGAGAGTCTGTGCCTATCATGGCAGGAAACATGGCAGCAGGCAGGCATGGTGCTGGAGCAGTAGATCAGAGCTAAAGTCCTGATCTTCAAGTAAGGGGCAGAGAGGGCACACAAAGGAATGGCATAGGCTTTGTAAAACCAAAGCCAACCCCCAGGTACACACCTCCTCCAACAAGACCACACCTGCTACACTTTTTCTAAACAGTTCCACTGGCTGGGGCTCAAGTATTTAAATATATGAGCCTATGGGGGCCATTCTCATTTAAACCACTATATACACACTTTGCCAGGGTTACCTCTATGGTGGTATTGTGTTCCCCAAAATATTGTGTACCTTAATAAACTTATCTGGGGTCAGAGAACAGCACAGCCACAATATTAAACAGAGGTTAGGCAGTGGTAGCACACGCCTTTAATCCTAGCTAACATTCCAGAGACAGAAATCCCTCTGGATCTCTGTGAGTTCAAGGCCACATTGGAAACGGCCAGGCGTGGTGACCCACACCTTTAATCCCAGGGAGTGGTGGTAGAAAGGAGAAAGGTATATAAGGCGTGAGGACCAGAAAGGAGAGGCATTTGCCCAGGAGAGGCATTTGCCCAGGAGAGGCATTTGCCCTGGAGAGGCATTTGCCCAGGAGAGGCATTTGCCCTGGAGAGGCATTTGCCCTGGAGAGGCATTTGCCCTGGAGAAGCATTTGGCCTGGAGAAGCATGTGGCCTGGTTAAGCATTCAGGCTTCTAGCAGCAGTTCAGCTGAGAGTCATTTGGATATGAGGACATAGAGGCTTCCAGTCTGAGGAAGCAAGACCAGCTGAGGATCCAGCGAGGTGAGATAGCTGTGGCTTATTCTGTCTCTCTGACCTTCCAGTTTTCACCCCAATACCTGTCCCGGGTTTGTTTTTATTAATAAGAACCTTTTAAGACTCATGCTACATTGTCTCTGTGTCCATCCCAATCATAAACCAGGGATAGCCACCATTGTACTGTATGAGCCTAGGAACTCTGCTTTACTAGGTTCTTTTATGTTTGACATACATATAAGCAACAGCATGTGCTTCTTGTATTTTTGTCCTTTGCTAATATCATAAAGTGTAATATCCTCCAGGGTTTTTCATGATTCCTCAACTGAAAGAATTTCCTTTCCTTTAAATGCTCTATAGCATTCTATTATGTCTACAAATATGTTTTTTCTTTTCTCTTTATTTATTAGTTAAATGACACTGGTTACATTCCTACATTCATACTTTAGATGTTGTTAATAATAATAAAATAAAACTGAGAGAACAGACAATTTTCTAACACATAGATAGCAATTCATTGTTTTTGTATAGCCTAAGATGGGATCATTACTGCGTCTATGAGTTCTAGTTTTCATTTTATTTTTGGGGAATAATGCTTCTGATATCCAGCAAAGCTACCTAAGTAACAACATGACCTCAACTGGTAGAGGTCCTTTCCCACACATTCCCCAACTCTGTCTTCCATCCTTTTGATTATAACCACTCAAGAAGATATAAAGGAATATCTTATTATTTTAGTTTATGCTCCCTGATAATTGAGCATTTTTCATTAACACGTTTGTTATTTATATCTCCTTTTGAGAAATATCTATTTCAGTCTTCTGCCCATTGGTTGTTCCATTTGATTTGTAAAGTATATTCTTTGCTGTTTTATGCAATTCCATTTACCTAGTTTCCCTAATTTGGTACTATATTATCTTTGTATCTACATTTCTCTCTCTCTCTCTCTCTCTCTCTCTCTCTCTCTCTCTCTCTCTCTCTCTGTGTGTGTGTGTGTGTGTGTGGTGTGTGTACATGTGCACATGTAAGTTTATAATCCAGTTTAAATTGATTTTTGTACATGTTGTATCTAATGAGTCCAGTTTTGTTCTTTTGCAGGTGGATATTCTCTATCATCACAGAGAAATAGATTTTTT
>CABHPQ010138550.1:0-17102 GCA_902168405.1 Peromyscus aztecus | reverse complement strand
AGAGAGAGAGAGAGAGAGAGAGAGAGAGAGAGAGAGAGAGAGAGAGAAAGAGAAAGAGAAAAAGAGAGAGGCAAAGAGGCAAAAAAGAGCAGAGAAGTGGGACTACAATAGGATCAATTACAGACAGGAGTCGGAGAGAAGTATCAAATGACATTATGCACCAGAAGAGTTACAGACAGCTGTCAAATGTTGAGGGCTAAGGGTTGCAAACCATAAGCCAGTGGTGTACCACTGGCCAACACCAAAGGCCCAAGGTCCCAATATCTGAGGCCAAAATGAAGAATGTGACACTAGAGGGAGCCCCTTGACACTGCTTTCATCTGCTATAGCAGCTCCCAAATACTGATGGGGTGAAAGCTCCTAGGGACCAACATTTAAAGAATACCTTTCGTACTTCCCCAGATGGAGTGAAATAAATTTCAGCCAGAAGACTGTTGATAGAGTTCTTGTCTTAGTTACTGTTCTATTGCCATGAAGAAACACCATGATGTGAGTGACTCTGATAAAAGAAAGCTTTTAACTGGGATCTTGTCCATAGTTTCAGAGGGTTACTCCATTATCTTCATGGTAGGGAAAATGGCAGCAGCCTGATATGTTGCTGGAGCAGTAGCTGAGAGTTTTACATCCTAAGTCACAAATAGCAGGCAAAGAGAGAGAAAGAGAGACTGGGCTTAGTGTGGGCTTTTAAAACCTCAAAGCCCAAAGCCCCACCCCAGAAACACACCTTCTTTCAACAAGGACACACCTACTCCAACAAGGACACACCTCCTAGTCCTCAAGCAGGTCATCAACTGGGGACTAAGCATGCAGATATATGAGCCTATGGTAGGGCATTCTCATTCAAACCACCACATTACACTCCCTGCCCCACAGGCTTGTAGCCATATCATAATGCAAAATGCATTTAATCCAACTTCAAATGTCCCCACAATCTCAACACTTTAAAAATCCCAAGTCTCTTCTGAGACACAAAGCAATCTCTTAACTGTAAACTCCTGTAAAATCAAAATAAAAATGAAATCACATACTTCCAATATACAATGACACAAAATATACATTACCATTCCAAAATGGAGGAAATATTGGACCAAAGCAAGCCACAAATCCAGCTGGGCAAACTCTAAATTCTGTACCTCCATGGGTGATGTCAACTTGCTCTTCAGATCTCCAACTCCATTCATATTTGTTGCCTGCCACATACTTCCCTCTCTTGCACGGTCTCCACATCCTGTTGTGAGCTCTTCTTGGCAGGTATCCCAGGACTTTTTCGTTTCCAACATATCTGAGTCTCTAACACAATCTAAGCTTCACATTCACAGCTTCATGCAATGGCCTCTGCAGGCCTCCATGCAGATAATGCCCTGCCAAGCACTTGCCTTAACTGTGTAGGAAGATTCCATAACTCCTTTTCCCATATCCTTCTTGACTCTAAAGCTAGAACCAAAGCTGTCAAGTTTTTCTGCTTGTTGGGGCTGAAACTTGGACCCCTCCTTGGCTTGAATTTGCATAAGCTTTCGATTGTTGATGGTTTCCTTTGAGCCTTAAACTTTCCTTTCTTTTCACTAGTTGAAAGCTTAGCTGGGTGGTGTCCTGTCCTGAGGGTACCACTCCCTTTATTCCATTTTCAATCAGGTATTTCTTCAAACTTTTTAATCTCCCTAAGCACAGGACTTGACTCCAACATTACCTTTCCTGGTGCTCTTTTTCTCCTCAAATTGTGCATTCTTTATTCTTTGCCCTGCTTTCTCCTACTCATTGCTGATCCATCTAAAAGTGATCACTAATAACCACATGACTCAATCAATACTAGGCTGTCTTAAAATTTTCCTTTGCCACCAGAAGGTGGTGGTGCACGCCTTTAATCCCAGCACTCGGGAGGCAGAGGCAGGCAGATCTCTGTGAGTTTGAGGCCAGCCTGGGCTACAGAGTGAGTTCCAGGAAGGGCACAAAGATACACAGAGAAACCCTGTCTTGAAAAACCAAAAAAAAAAGAAAAAAAAGAAAAAAAACAAAAAAACCCCTAAAAACAAAAAACCCCACAAATCTCCTCTGCCAAAGATATTAATCCAAAAGTCTTCAATTTAGCCTTAGGCAGATTTCTATGATGAGGACAAAACATTTGTCAAATTATCATAAGAATGATATTTGTCAGAATATCACAAGAATGATCTCTAGGCCACTTACTGAAGTTCTTCCCCTCTGAAACCTACTGAGCTGGGCTTACATTGTTCATATTGCCTTTACCACTATTCTTCATGCTCCTGCTATGATGTCCCAGTAGGTCCCACTTTTCTGGTCCAAAGCCCTAGTCTTCCATATTTATCCAAACAAAAGCTTGGCTAGGCCTATCTCAACTGATGCTATCAACTTCTGTCTTAGTCACTGTTCTATTGTTGTGGTTATAAGCCATGACTAGGCAACTCTTATAAAAGAACGCCTTTAATTGGGGATTTGCTTAGCGTTTCATAAGTTTAGTCCATTATCATCATGGGGAGCCTGACAGCATGATGAGGTGATACTGGAGCAGTAGCTAAGAGCTTACATCCTGAGCCAAAGGGAACAGACAGAGAGATACTGAGCCTTATATGGGCTTGTGAAAGCTCAAAACCCACCCCTAGAGACATACTTCCTCCAGCAAGGACACACCTATTCAAACAAGGCCACATTTCCCAATCTTTCCAAACAGTTCATCAACTAGGGAGTGTTAGAATTCCTAGCCACTCCCCCAGCTACATGACTGCACATGTGCTGTCCAGTAGCCAGGCAAGATGCTTAGTCATCCTAGGGTCTTACATCCTACTTTATCCGTGAGCTGTGATCACGTATTCTGTGCATGAGTGAGCTAGCTACTTAAGCCCATATGTACACATGCAGGGCAATCTATAAAAGAAGGCTCTACCTATTTCTTCTCTCTCTTCCTACACGGTCATTCCATAGGCCTTTGCACACCATTCTATTCCCTTCCCTTAATAAACTCTTATAATGGATTTTGATGTAACTTGTGGCTTTTCTCGGTAAACAGCGCCACTTAATAAATAACAGGGAGAAAGCCTGCAAATATATGAGCCTATGTGGGGTATTCTCATTCAAAATACCACAGTTCTCTTTGCTTCACAGTCCTGCTTTGGGGCCAGTTTTAAGTAAATCAGTCATTATGAAAGCACAAAGTCTGCAGGTCTTTACCAAGGCCAATGGCCTATCTAAACACTGATGGCTTCTTTAGTTTTAAAATTATATTTATAGCATAAATTATCTGCACAAAAAGATGGGCTTTACTGTGACATTTTCATGCACCTATGTAATGTTCTTTGATCGTATCTGTCAGCCTTTATCCTCTTTTGTTCCTCATCTTTTGGTCTGCCATTTCTTTTGACATAGTCCCTGTTCCATTTTCCTGTCTTTCCCCCAACACTAAATCCAATGATTAACTGTATTTCTTCTGATATCTTTGTTACTACAAGACAGTCATGAGATTTTATCTTTAAAAAGTTAATAATTATGGATTTCTGTAATGGTCTCTGCTGTGAGAAAGATGCTTCTTTGGTGGGAGACAAGAGCTATATTCATCTAAAGCTGTAAGACAATCATTTAGAAGAGCCAGAGGTTATACTGGTTTAGGAAAGTAGTATTAGTAGTAGTAATTCTCCTCTAGTGCTCATTACTTCACCAGCCACAAGTTGCTACAAATGGTCAAAATGCAGAGAACAACTAACTATGTTCTAACTAACAACCAATCCTATTGACCCATGTATGGAACAACCACAACACCTACAACTCAGAAACATTGGGAAAGGGTTCACAACTTTGTAAGAGATAGAGGACCAGGACATCTGCTTCAAGACAGTGTAGGACAGGTAAAATATTGGAGTGGAACCACATTATTACATCACAAATAACACAATAAACAATTTTATATTTTTGAGCAACTTTGGTGCTCACTGCATCTAATTTCAGAACAACAATTTGTAATATTTTGAATAATAATATGCTTGAGTTATATATTGCTTTTATGTCAGTTAGAAAATAATTTGAAACTACTGGTTCATAATACAAATATAGTCCTTTAATAGTAGAAGCTGTTTTGTTTTCTTGGTTATATACTCATATGAAATTTTTCTCATAGAAAACGTAGGTATAACTGGAGAAAAGCAAACCAACTGAACAGAGGAATGTTTACATCCCATGCATTAGGTTGTATGTTTACTTGATAGATTTCAGTGTTGAAAAGCACAGCTGGGCCAAATTTGTGATAGAGGAAGAAAAGGTACAAACTACGGGAAGCAACTCAGTCGCTGTACACCAGTGCTGTCCACATGCTGCCCAAGTCATCAGAAGATCAATGTGGAGAATTTAACTTCATGAAACTGAAACTTAAGTTCAGGCTTTTAAATCTGAAGCTTCTTTGAATTTTCAGTCTTCCAGCCTCAAACCTATCTATCTCCTTAGAACTTCAAGAAAAAAATCAGTGATAAAAACATAAAATGGGTATTCAGTCTTCCCTGGATTGGTAATATTTACAGGGCACATGCTACTTTCATTTTCAACCGATAAGTTAACGACAGTGGACTTTTAACATTCATCATTTTTGATGATCATATAAAACTTGATTATATCACATGATCCATTAGTGATTGGCAATGTAAGAAATGGCTTGTATCTATAATTTCAGCAATGTGATTATTTTAAATCCTAGTTACCTTTAAATGTTATACCAATGAAATTTCAAGAGGGAAAACTGTAGAATAATGGAGGGAATGAGAGAAATTTGTGGACTCAAGGTTTAAACTCCAGTTTTCCCCACCTTTTTATATTGCACACTTTTGTATTTTTAACAATTGTGTAATGAAAGGAAATGTCCTGTATCAGTTCTATTTTATAAAGTAGAACATGCTTGACAACTAAATGGTGTTCTGCTAACTTCTGGCTATCATTCTTTTTCTATTTTACACTATTGTTTTGTTCAATTCTATCACATTTAAGACTATAAGAATCGAATTTCTTAAAGCAGCAATGCTCAAGCTGTGGGTCATGACCCATTAGGGGGTTGAATGACCCTTTCGCAGGAGTCATATATCAGATAGCCTGCATATCTAATATTTACATTATGATTCATAACAGTAGCAAAATTGCAATTATAAAATGGCAACAAAAATAATTTTATGGTTGAGGGGTCACTACAACATGAGGAACTGTATTATAGGGTCACAGCATTAGGAAGGTTGAGAACCACTGTTCCAAAGAAATCCATGTTAGCATTACTTTACCTCAAATCAGAAGCAATTTTCAGGGATGCATATGGTTTGTAAGTCTATAATTTTTGTATGTGATAGTGTCATGAATCTACTAGCTGAATTTAGACAAACAAATATCAAGTAAAGTACTACAATAATTAAGGGAAACAAAAGGCATGGGAAATTTTGTATATAATATAGATTGGAAGCAATTGACAATATTGCTTATATTTTATGAAGTTATTTAAGAATTCTACAGAAATAAAAATCTTGATATACATAGAAAAGCATATATTGTCTTCCAACATCATATACTTTATACTTACATAATTTTTATTTTTAATTTACAATTACTATTTCTTCAAAAAATTGTAAACTTTTATGCTGTAATTCAAAAGGCTTCTGGTTGAGTAAACAAAGAAAAAAATTTAGTAAATACATATTTTATACTATATGTTATATATTTATCATATATTTTATATGTATTTGAATAGCCTAACTCATAAAAAATGTTAACAATATACATATATGTGTCCTAAGTTATTAACAGAGTTTCTTGGTTTTCCATAGTGCTATATGTAATATATATTATATATATAATTTTAGAGGAAGAATTTTCTTGTGCAAAGTTTTATTCTACAAATCTGTTTATTCCATCTACCTTCTTACCATGTCAATATTCCCCACAACTAGTTAATTTATTTTTTTCCTTAAAACAACCTATTTATTGGTTTTTTTCTTTCCTTCACAATGACATTCCCAAAATACAGCCCTAACATAACCATCATACACACTTCACATCTGCTTTCTCTCTTAGAACATAAAATCTAGTCAAGGCATCACATGCTCAAAATCTTATGATCACTGAAGTAATTTTATTATTGTCTTTGAAGTTTAATAAGTGCTACATCATTCTCAGCATCTTGTGTGAATTCTTTCTTTTTATCCTCATGCCATCCTATGAAGTTGTTTTCTTGATGAGGAAACAGGCATACAGAAGTTAAAAACTTTCACAAAGTCTTACAATGAATGAACAGCAGTGGCTTCAGTAAAGCTCTGTCCATTTCTCCCACACACACATTCATCGGCATCCTGTGATCCACAAACGAAAGTTTAAGGTTAATTGTATAAAGCTTCTGGTGCCCTGAGCATTTGCTTCATTGCCCAGTGATCTTCTGTCTTCCAGTACTTGCAATTCTCCAGCTGAAGTCTTTAGTTAGACCCCAAGTCTGCTTGAGATCTCTGTTACAGGTTGCAAATATCATGACTCAACACTCATCTTAACTAATGATCAAAGGGACTCAGTGCGAAGATTCTGGAGCACCACTTGGATAACTCAGGCCTGCAGTGTTCTGGCTTCTGAGTTTCCTTTTAGAAATAAGCAGATTAAAAATTAGGATGCTTAATAACAAACCCTTAATTGTCTCCCATCCCTCCAATGTCATCTTCACTCTTGCATGAGTATTTTGTTGGCTATTTATAAAATGACTTAATTATATTTTCAACTTTTGCTTAGCCACTCTTTCTGAAGGAACTCAAAGCACCTGGTATGAACTTTAGCATCCAGTTTTCTGTCTCTCCAGCTACTGTACCTGCTCTTTTATTTCTTTATTTGAAGCCTTGACTTGAACAAAATTTCAGTACCTTGAGTTTACACACCCTCTCCATCCTTTGACTTTGCAGCATCCTGTTCCTCCAAATGGAATGATGATACCCCCCCTTGGCTTTTGTTCAGTGTGTGTGTGTGTGTGTGTGTGTGTGTGTGTGTGTGTGTGTGTGTGTGTGAAGGAGGGGGAGAAAGGGAGGGAGGGGAGACACACACACACACACACACACAGATGAATATGTATAGTGCCTATGCATACACAAACTCGAGAGGAAGATGGTGGGTGCCCTGCTCTGTTCTTCTTATTGCCCCTATTGAACATGAAGCTAGTCTTGCAGCCAAAAAGCTCAAGAGGTCCTCCTGTCTCTAACTGCCCAGCATCTGGGTTAAAAGGTGCACACGACTCTGCCCTAATCTCATATTGGTTCTGAGATTCAAACTCAGATCTTTTATTTGTACAGCAAGCTGTCTTACCCACTGAACCATCTTCCTAGCTTGAGAATGCCCACTCTTAGAACCACTGAGGAATTATTGTTAATCTTTATCCTTTCTTTAAAGCTGACACATCACATCAGAGGAGTCCCCTGACTCTCAAAGTAGTTCTTCTATTAAGATGATTCATATTCATTTACCCTGATGATTATCTTTGTAATTTTAAGAGACCCAACTGTCTTCCCATTACAATGCAGGCATTGTGGTGACATAAAACAGATCAATATATTCAGTGCACAGAATAGACAGTTTGTAAATGTGTCAAAGGAGTGCATGAAGCATGTCAGTGTTTTGTTCAACAAATTATTAGTTATAAACAATGCATTTTCTTTATAGATAGCTAGTGGTTCATTAATTGATAGTTCCTTTATGTATTGAGCCCAATGTTATGATTAAAACTTGATGTGGTCTAAAGATTTTTAGCTACTATGTTACAAATATCACAAAGCTGAATGCAGCACTACAGGACTTATGAAAAATACTTTGAAGAGTAGCTTAATTAGTTTGATTGGAATTTGAGAAACACTTAGTAATAATAACTTCTATACTGTTATAGAGAAATGCCCATAGTAACATAGCCCATAGTAACATACTAAGATTATATGCTATTATATTTCCAATTTTATTATGTTTTAGTGAAAAGTAAAAATCACCCTGACAACATACCATAATAATATCAATACTGACTATATTCTCTAAATATGGCACTAAAACCTTATTAGGGAGTTAATATTATGAGCTAAAATTTTAATAAAATGAATTCACATTGACTCATTAGTTGAATAAATTTCAAACTGAATTAAATGTCATCATGAAAAGTTTCCAAAAATATACTTCCATATAGATGATTCTGAATGCACAATTTTTCTTTAGACAATATAATTGAACTAGCTGTTTGAAACAAAAGTACATTCCAATTTTTATATTCCAGTTTACCCCCAATATCTTAGAATGAAACCTCAGAAAGAATGGCTGTGAATGGGGCAAAATTTACCACAAGCAGCCCAAAGCTCTGGGGGGTTACCCCACAAATTTCCCTGATGCTGTTCAAGATATTTTAAATATGATTTTGAAAACTGCTTTTTGTTCTCTCAGTGACACTGTCATATTGCCTTCAGAGCAGCTATTTGTGTGTCTGCCTTTTACACCTAACACTTTTCTTTTTCCCACCTCCCATTTGTGAGGAGAATTTTTAAGTGCATTCGAGTCCAGGAACTCAAAATTATGGTTCCCAAAGCAAGTGTGACTCAGGCAGGTTGTGAATTAAGGCAATAAAGAAAATGTCTATGTTCAACTTTTATTTTTATTCATTTCACAAACGTTATTGCCTAGAATAGCCTCATGAGACAGGAGCCTTATGGAGATTCGCTTCAGCAAATTTTGTACTCATTTGGTGATCTCTAAAATGGAAATGGAATTGACCAAAGTGACTGAAATCCACATAACGGAGGATAGGCCAATTTCCTTCCTCCCCCCAGGCACACACTTTTCTTTTGGTTTGTAATACCTTCACCTCCTTCTAAATACCACATATGCAAACCCTACTCAGTCAACCTGAAACTCAACTTCGGCTTCCTAGCCAGCCAACACCCACATTTTTAAATGAGTTCATAACTAATATGTTTATTTCTGTAAAATTTTCATCATTGTTATCAAACAGAATAATTATTTATGTATTTATCACCATGTATTAATCTTACCCAAAGTAAAATTTATTATATTGTCACCTAGTAAGTGATACAGTACCTTATCCCTTACAGACATCAAATAAGCCTGAATTACTCAATGAATCTCTCAGAAAGAAAATATCATGTTTTTCTTTCATATGCAGAATCTAGATTTAAAAAGCAAAATGAGAAGTAGGAAAAGAGTTGGGAGTCGGGAGTCGAGAGTAGGGACCAGCAGGAAGGAGAAAGAGACAGGAATAGGTGTGAAGTGTGAGCATGATCAAAGTACATTGTGTACACCTGTGAAACTACCGCAATGAAAACCATGATTCTGTATGAGTGATACATGCCAATAAAAATGAATGAGTGTTTCCTTCTTATCAACTTGAACAGTCACTCCAATCATTGTTTCAAAGAGGCATCTCCGCTGGGGTTGACTGATAGCTCTCTAGTAATCCTTTTTGTGTCAATCAACTGAGATTTCTCTTATCTTTTATTTTAAAGATTCAATCTCCATGTAGCTCCATCCTAAGGTCCTTTCTGAGTGTATTGTCATGATGCACAAAAAAGTGCTTAGCTTGGCTCCAGACTGACTCAGATTCTGAGCTCTTTAAAGGGAGGATTGAGGGCATCCTTGCATTCCTAACCACAGTACCCACTGCATAACCTAATATCTACGAGCAAATGAGTGAGTGAATGGCATCTACCATAACACTTGATGATGCTGGTTTCCATGCCATAAATTTCTTCTGTGTACTCATCATGAACCACCTACCTGAGTTCAGATGATGCTCTGTTCTTACATCATCTGTGTTCTCATATGGCAGAATTTCTCCACTTTCAAGTAATAGCTGGAAAATGTCTTTTGGGATCAAGATTATCAATTTTTAAAGCCATCAGAGTCATGTAGAAAAATCAATAGAATATCTCTTCAACATTGTTTATGTTTTGGATTTGATATAAATACAGAACATACAAATTGGAAAGCACAATTCTTAGGAATATACTGTGATAAAACATGGGGAAAAGAGCATAATGTAGGGGAACACATGCTCTACGTAAATGAGCAGAAATCATTAAGTTACTTACAGTGTTCAGAAACAGAGTTATTGTGTATGGAAGAAGTGGGAAAACCTTCAACGCAAGTTGCAATTGTGAAAGGTTTAATTTAAAGGTGTCAGACAAAAGAAGAATCTGGGTAAAGCTAGGGGAGTTACAATGTTTCTGATCTCTGGTCAGCGGGTGATACTGGCCAGGATACCAGTGATTAAGTAGTCTGTACTAACAGACAAGAAGCATGTAGGGAGTTAAGGTTGTTGAATTTGAAGGTGCTATATTTGACTAGCTATAAAGTGGCTTTGCGGGGAGGGATAGCATTCCTCTACTCTCTCGGGAACAGTAACTGAGGAGCCTTTTAATTAAAGCAATAAAGGAGCTCTGACAAGAGGAAAGGCTATATGATTTTATTAATATTTCCTGTACATTTGACTTGACAGAAAATACTTAAACGCAAAAGAGTGGTTAGATTTGGGTATACTATTTTCACAAATGAGTGGGTGTTTGGCTTTAACAAATCATAAGTAACTTCAAGTAAGTAGTGACTACATGGGGGGGTGTCATTGAAATGAGGAGTTATCATGAGATCTGTTGACACTGTCTTCTTTCAATGATGACTTCATCTCCGAAGACAATGGTTCTCCCTCTTCCTCATGCCGTGGGACACCAAAAGGAAATGTATCCTTTTGACATCCCTAGGACACATAATCTCATAGAAAACTCCCTGTTCCTCTGGCTCTTAAAATCTTTCTGCCTCTCTTCTGAAATGGTCCCTGAGACTTAGGTACAGGAGTTATGTTATATATATATATACATACACATATATATGGTGATATTTTTTTGTACCAAAATGTTATTTGTATAATAAATAAAGTTGCCTGGGGGTCAGAGCTATTAGCAAGCCATAGGAAAGCAGGGCAGTGGTGGTGTACGCTTGTGATCACAGCACTTGGTAGACAGAGCTAGGTAAGTCTCTGTGTGTTCAGGGATACAGCCAGCATTGGATACACATGCCTTCAATCTCAATACCAACCATAGAACACCTGGAGGTCTATACAGACAGGCCGTAATGAGGCAGTCCTGTGGTTGGGTTTACAACCAATGAGAAGGCAGAACAGAGACTATATAAAGACTTTAACACAGGAAGTACCGGCTCCTTCGGAGAGGTAGGACCACTGCAGGAGGAAGGGTAAGGTTTTAGCTCTTAGCTCTGACCTCTTGCCTTTCTTCTTTGCATTGGTTCTGTGTTTCTTATTTATAAGACGGTTGGTTACATCTACATATATATATATATATATATACCTACATATATGTATATATAGAACTATATCTATGCCTATGCCTACACCTATATCTATCTATCTATCTATCTATCTATCTATCTATCTATCTATCTATCTATATCTTTATCATCTATACATTTATCAGTTTTATCAGTTGGGATTGGGCTCTGCAATGCTGTATTTTGATTGGCTGTGGTTTTCAGTAAAGTTCTTCGTCTATTGCAAAGAGAAGTTCCTTTGATGATGAGGGAGAACTACATTCATCTGTGAGCACAAGGACAAACATTTAGCTAGGGATTGTGCTGAGTTAGCAAAGTGGCAGTTGCAGGTTTTCCTCCAAGTTCTATGACTTGACTAGTTCTGTGTTTCCAGCACCAGGAATGATTTCTCTTTTGTTAAGTACATTGTAAGTGCAGATAGAACACATAGGCATATATGTATAACTGTAAACAACAGTTAATGAAAAAAGCAGTCATGCAATTAAATGAGAGCAAAGGGAGGTATAAGAGAAAGTTTGGGAGAGGAAATGATGTAATTATAGTATCAAAAAAAGGAAAAGAAAAGAAATGCATACTTGGTTTTAAGCAGTTGAGAGGAAGACAGAGAACTCTTTCTGAATCTTGTAATTCTCAATAATGTTCTTCTGAAAATAATCCATATACAGAATAATGTATATGAGGGCAGCATATTCTGACCACTTCAAAGCATTGAATACTTAATTCCAGATCTTGGGCCTCAATTTATGTGTATACTAAGCCTCTCATTGGTTTAAGCAAGTGGCTATCTGCTTTACATCCCTTCTTGTCTCAAAACATTTGTATAATAGTAGCCAACATCTGTTAAACTGTTCTACTATACTGACAGAAACATGGAGGAAACAACCTCAGATCCAGGGCGTCATATCCAATCACCTGACAACTTGCTTGGGACAGTCAGTCTCAGATTACCCCCTTTGACTCCCCAGTTGAGTCTTATAACATATAACTGCTTGTTTAGTTCTTCTAATTATTAGTGATTATTAGCAATGACCTGTAATGAGGACAAAAAGAGAAAAAAATCATATATTTCAATAGACAACATCTCCTGTGACAGGATATCTTTCTGTGTTTACTACAGGACTATATGTAGAAATAAGAAGAAATGAAATTGTATTTGAAGAATTGTACTTGAACATAAACATTATTTCCTGGAAAAATACCATGAAATCCAAGTTTCTCATTTACCACTCTGGGTATTATAAAGGGACATTTTTTGTCTTCATCAGTTCCTTGAACAATTATGATAGCTATTATAATTACAGACTGGGATAATATCAGCCTATCTGCAGACAAGAGGAGATGAAATACCTTGACATCAGTTGCAGAAGCATCACGTAATTCCATTCGGAGCATTTCCATTGCCATGGCACCATCTGGCTATCTCTTGTTAGGAAGTCTTCTTTTGCAGATTAATGTTCCTCATCATACATTTATTCATGGGTGAAGAGTTGGCCAATGAACACAATGCAACAGCTCATTGCTGCCATTCTTTTATCTGCAAGAAAACATCAATGTCTTTTTTCTTTAGTGCTTTCTGAAGAGGTTCTTAAACCCAATGTTGAGATTTAAAATTTCCATCTCTGAAAGGATGTTTATGCCTCATATTTTAAAAAATGAATACTCTTACAAGCCACAGTAGGGAGAAGAATCAAATTTTATCATGAAAAGCAAAGAAACAAAAGTTCTAGCTGCCAGTTAAAAGTCTGTCTGTGTGAATAGTATTAATCAGAAGGTGCGTCTACAAAACGGCATTCAATTAAAAGAAACCAGGCAGCTTTGGTGAATGTAGAGTGATATCCTTTTCAAATCTGAGCTTCAATCTAGCACCCTTAAATGTTTATTTGCATTTTAATTGCCTGAAAAACAGTAGGATGTTAGTGAAATTCCTCAGAAGGCAAATAGTCAAAAGACTGTGTAAGGGCTGTAGTTAATGATTCTCACTGCAGTGCCGTGAATGCGTCTTTTAATGGGTGCTTTCAGATGGGAGTTTCTAGTTGTAATTCTGAGGCATGTTGCGGTGCTGTTCAGAATTGCCTTTACCATGGCTTTCCAATATTTGGGGTAAGAGAGATGGTCTCCTCTTTGAATAATGGCTACAAAAAAACTGTCATCATGCTTGACAATGGTGTTCATAGCAGTGTGAGTTAACAATAGTCTATATATCTACCTTCCTTGACAGTTTGCACCATATAAGAAATGAGCAAAGATTTCATTAGGTGAAAATTTTTCAGAAATCACTTGAAGAACTGAAATTTATCTCCACGACTCTTATTTGTATTTACAAACAAAGACTAAAAAACGCTCTCTTTAGACTTCTCCCCTGCCCCAACCTGCAAAGCCTGAAACACTGCTTTGATGTTCATATATATCCAAACCTCTTTTGGGTGCATACACTTAAATGGCTGAAATGCCAACAATTGGAGCAGCTAATATCTGGGAACACTTTATTTTCACTGTGAAAATCAATATGAAGCTTAGGCAAAAAATAGTGTAGAAAAAATGCACTCTCTTGTAGATTAACACCATAAATATCAAATTAGGTAAGGGAGATAAATTTGTGAAAAAATTAATTACTTGGAAAAATCAAGTGTGAAGTAGGTTATCTGTGGAAATTTTTATTGTTTTAATAAAATTTCTTCCACGGTGTCCTGTTGCCCTTCTTATATTCTGAGCTATCATCAGATTGCTGTAATGAATAATTTATTGACATTTCCCCCTTCACTTTCTATAAGAGAAGAAAGGTATCAAATGCAGGAAGAGATGTGGACAGCTGCAATGCTAGTCCGTTTTGCACATGATTTCACATCTGTGGAAGCACACATTACACGTGTGAATCCCCGCGTTTGTCTCTACATGGTTATACATTTACATGAGTATGCAAATGTGAGTATCGTTTGAAGGATGAGGAAAATAAAAAATACAATTCAACAGCATGGACAGAGACCAGAATAATTACTTGCTTTCTGAATTGAAAACATTGGTACTGAGTGTTATAGCTGGTCATGGAAAAGAATAACTGACTTGTTGTGTGTGCTCTATGATAGATGCTGACATAAGCATTTTTTTATGCACTAACGCATTTCCTCTTTAGGACTATGATGTAAATGAATATAAAATTATACAAAATGATCATTTTTTTAAGATTTATTTATTTATTTATTTATTTATTTATTTATTTATTTATTTATTATGTATACAGTGTTCTGCCTGCACACCAGAAGAGGGCACCAGATCTCACTATAGAAGGTTGTGAGCCACCATATGGTTGCTGGGAATTGAACTCAGGACCTCTGGAAGAGCAGCCAGTGTTCTTAACCTCTGAGCCATCTCTCCAGCCCCCGATCATTTTATACCTGAAAATTGATGCACAGAAAGTTCACGGACTTATTTTGAAGTTTCAGGATAATTCGTTGGTAGAGTCAGGACGAGATCTCAGCTACTGTGTGCCAGACCTTTCTCTAAATCATTATTTTATGTTGCTGCATCATGGTTAGAAAGAAGCTTGAAAATGAGATATAAGTGGTTAAGAAAAAGTTGCTTTGTGTTTGCCCCCTAGAATTTCACACCTCATTTTCTAGTCTTGTATTTTGATTATTGTTTTGTATTTTAGTATTGATCCCCATGGGGTCCTCAGGCTTCCAATAATCAAGTGCCACCTCCCTTAGCAGTACTTGTTTGTAATGACCTAAATCAGGTCACACAGCACCAACTAGATAGCAATGGGTTCTCTGGTGTTTACATTATGTGATAGACACTGATTTCTTACCGCTCTCCTCATCTCTATATTTGAAGTATTTCTTGCACAGTTTTTAGTGTTGCAAGATATGTAAACATCACATTTTCAGCCTTATTGTTGCAAGTGTAAAATTCCTAGTAAATACATCATCTATTATCAGTCATAACTTCACCAGAAAGTTCTGGTAGAGAAACATGAATTCTATCCAGATCATTTGCTGTATACTGGGAAAAGAAGGTGTGGAGGACACAAATATCTAGGAGTTTTGATAAAACGTTCTGGAAGTGGCCTTGTTATGATCATGCTTTTCTCCAGATAACTCAGGATGCTGAGATTGGGTAACCCTTTCTACTTTTGTTCCTGGTAGCCCACAAGTTGGCTATAATGTCTATTGTTTTTCTGGGTTTCTTTTTTTTTGGATTTATTTTATTTTATTTTACAATATAATTCAACTTTACATATCAGCCATAGATTCCCCTGTTCTCCCCACTCCCGTCCACCCCCCATTTCCATCTCCTCCAGGGCAAAGACTCCCCCGAGGATTGAGATCAACCTGGTGGACTCAGTTCTGGGTTTCTTCTCCATCCTTTATTTTGCTTTTTTTTTCTTCTCTCTCTCATTTTATTGATTGCCTATGCTCAACTCTATTCTTCTTGTTTAAAATAAGCCCATTTTATTTTCTTTATTGGACCCAGAAAGGAGCAGGATATGCCACAGTAGTAGTGTAGTGCCCAGTAGAGTAACAATGTCACCTTTTTGACATACAGTGAAGGTACTAATATCATTCTGCTTATTATTTATTTCCTTCTATATACAATTAACTTTGTAGCATCAGCAACAAAGCTTGATTTTTCTGTAATTAGTAAAGAATGTTTCCATTCAAATGACCTTTTTTCCTTTGATGCTTGTATTTCATTTTGCCAGTATCCATACATTTTAAAGGGCAAAATATAAACAAGACAATGAGAGTTCTATAGCCCATACTTGTTTACCACAAGTATTTTCTTGATGGTTAAAAAAAGACCGACAAGAAATATGTTTTCAAGCCAATTACATCTCCAGAAAGTATGGTCCCCAGAGGCCATGCTTCAACTGCTTGCATCTTTCTGAAATTGTCAACCATTGAAAAGTGAAGGATGGCTTCCCTCATGCCTGCCAATGAAAAGTCATTAGAGAGCAGCTCTTTCACCTTTCTAAAGTGGTGACTGAGAAGGCCACAGACGGTGCTGTCATCCATCAGTGTGCCAGGAGAGAAAAGTCCACAGGAAATTTTGCATGCTGTTGGAATTGCTGATTAAGATTCAGCTCCTAATTCCTGGTATGGGACTGTAGAATTCACAAGATGCTTGCTACAATTATTTCCAATATGGAAAAATGTAAACACATGGATTGTGTTTCCCCAGCCAGACAGAGAAAACATTCCGTCTTCTTCTCTGCTCCCTCACTGTTCTCAATGGCTTGCTCATCAGTGCATTCAGCCATACTGTCTACTTTTCTAGAGATGTCCATACTCCAGTGGTCAAAGTTGATTTTTGGATACCTCACCTATGACTTCTTTATATCTTACAGAGAATATAAAGTCAATATATAACAAACTCTTTACTCTTAACAGTTCCACAGTTCAGCTGAGGAAATAGTTACCAGTTAAAATAGAGTTGTACTAAATTGTGTGGTTATATTAGGTACAGTTAAATATGTAGAGTCTGAAATTAAATCAGCAAGTCCTTCCCATTTTGTGCCACATTGACTTGCCATCAAGTTTGAGGAGAGAAATGACTCAAATTAACCATACAGGATTGTACACATATGAACCAGTAAGGGACCACCAGTGCACGTTATAGGCAAGGGGCACCATGAAGCTGACTGTGTTCCAGCTATTTCAAAGATCTTTGTTGAGACAGTAATCCTTTTCCAAAAGTTTTTATTTTCCTTTAAAATTCTCTAATGACCTTGTTGGGAGACAGAGAAGCCAGATACAGAACTCATCTCTTTA
>CABHPQ010138549.1:0-11274 GCA_902168405.1 Peromyscus aztecus | reverse complement strand
CTCTCTCTCTCTCTCTCTCTCTCTCTCTCTCTCTCTCTCTCTCTCTCCCCAGTAAAATGAGGTCATAGGGTGGTTCCTGGAGTGCATTGAATAGGACTGCAGCTGACAAGGTAAAACCACAGGTCACAAGGGTTGCACATGCTAGTTAACACTTTTTTGCTTGTAATGTTCATTATTTTATTTGTGATATTCCCAGATGAATGTTTACAAATGGAAAATAAGAAAGGTCATACTCAAAAGTCATATATGCTTAGCTTTAAGCATGGTTGGGTGCTTTGGTGCTATCTTAAAATTCTTATTTGAATGATCTTTACATAAAAGGAACGTTGGCTCTATCTAGGCAATCTTCATAGCAATTTTGTTAATTGTCTTGACTTTTAGCTGGTGAAATAGACTTTACCAGACTCCAAAGTGAGGAGTCCCCTCCCTTCCTTCATCACCTTAATTTTCTATTTTTTGTTTTGTTTTGTTTTGTCTTTTCTATCCCTCCTCACCACCACTAGGTGGAGTTCACACACTTGATAAGGATCCTCCTGGTAGAGAAAGTATATAGTAGTAGTCCATGCTCACAGAGCCTCTTAGAAAGCAGAGGATCCCTACATGACTGATTTAATTGGGTGCTTCTGAGTTTGACTACCTCTTGTATTTCACTCTACAATTTGGAATGATGCTTTTTCTCTTAGGTACAAGCGTCTGAGTTTTATTTACTTACACAACTCAAATGTCCTTTAAAGAAATCTATGCACCAATCAAGCAATTAATACCAAGATGACAGGAAGTCCCAAGTCCCTAAAGATTTAGGAATAAACAAAGATGGGGTGTTTTACTTATATTTGTGTTTATATTTATATGATACCGTGACCAAGGCAACTTATTAAAAAATAGTTTAATTTGGGACTCACAGTTACAGAGGGTTAGAGTCCATAGTCATCATGGTGGGAAGCATGGTGGCAAGCAGGTAGCCATGGCTGGAGCAGTAACTGAGAGTTCGCATCTGATCCAGAAACGAGGGGGGGGTGGGCCAATGGGCAAAGATGCTGGTTCTGAGAACTTGACAGCCTGAGTGTGATCCCAAGAGACAGTGTGAAAAGCCTGATGTGGTGTCACACACCTGTAACCCCAGCACTCCAAAGCGAGGTGGGAGGCAGAGACAGGAGATTGGCTGGAAGCTCACAGGCCAGCCAGCCTAGAGTACATAGCACAGTGGAAACAAGAGACCCTGCTTCAAAAACACAGTTGAGAGAACCCACCTTTCCTCTGACCTCCTCAAACAACCATGACATGTACATGTAAGTCCACACACAGACATCACACACGTGCATGCATGTACACACAGAGAGAGAGAGAGACAGAGACAGAGACAGAGACAGAGAGACAGAGAGAGAGAGAGAGAGAGAGAGAGAGAGAGAGAGAGAGAGAGAGAGAGAGAGAGAGCTATCTGGGAAATGTCATGGGTTTTTGAAACCTCAAAGCCTACACCCAGTGGCACACAATCCTCCAACAAGGCCACACCTTCTAATTCTTCCCAAACCAATTTCACCAGCTGGGGGCTATTATCATTCAAACAACCACCCAGGGATAGGAAATTACAACAAGAGATCCTTTGAAGTTAATGGATTTTCAAAAGCAAGCAATCTCAGCAACTTCATCTCCCCACCTTACACCACAAGTCCTCCAGACTTGGAACCAGGTAAATACTTATAAACAGAGCTGCAACATACTTCTGCACTCCCAATACCCAGCCTGACTGAACATAGATATGCATATTCATTCCAGGTAGAGGCTGTGATGTAAGAGGGAGTTCATCTCCTCTGAGAAACAGGAAGCCCAGTGTGTACAGCAGTGCTACTCATGAATCCATAGGTTTAGAATTACCCAGAAGTGCCCTAGAAATGCAGCTTATTAGGCTCACTCCATAGTTGTTGAATCAGAAGAATCTCTCAAGTGATGCCAGCTTCCTTCAATGCAATCTGTGTTAATACACTGCCCAGGTAATATTTAAGCACACTGGGTTTGAGAGTCATTGGCCACCAGACAGTGAGCAGAGAGAGTGATGCAGGAAGGTTATAAGAGGCCAGGGACACAGCAAAGTCCTTACGACCATGTTAAGAATAATACTTTATCTCTAGCTTTAGAAAAATGGAAAGACATTAAAGCCCTTCAGCAAAGAAAGTGTAAGTTGGACTCAGTTTTTCTTTTCTTTTTTTCCTTTTTTTTTTCAAGACAGGGTTTCTCTGTGTAGCTCTGACTGTCCTGGAACTCATTCTGTAGACCAGACTGGCCTTGAACTCACAGAGATCTACCTTACCTTCTTCTGCCCCCCTGAGGACTGGGATCAAGGATGTGCACCACCATCACCTGCCTTAGACTCATAGTTTAAGAACAGCTACAATGTAGAAAATTGGTAGGAATATAACAGCACGCAAATGGAGGAACCTCTTGGAAAACATTGCAGTGATTCAGGCTACAGATGCCCAGCCAGGATAGAGAATAGAGGACACAGAGGTGGAGTGTGGAAAACAGAAAGGAGAATGTTGGGAGATATTGTCAATGTGATCACCTGCCAGGAGGAGAGATTTCACTTCATTCTGCATGTTCTCACCAAATATCTAAGACTCGATAATTGATGAATACCACAGTTTATTTCTTACAGTTCTGGAGATTGAGAAGTTCAAGGTCCAAGGGCTTGTATTTGAAGGGTATATTCTGTGTCATACCACGGAAGAAGGGAGGAAAATATGCAAAAGGGAGTCAAACTTCCTTTTATAAGAATACTGCTCTAGCGGGCTGTGATAGTGCACACACCTTTAATCCCAGCACTCAAGAGGCAAGTGGAACTCTCTGAGTTCAAGGCCAGCCTGGTCTAAACATTGAATTCCAGGCCAGTCAGGACTCACAGTGACACCTTGTCTCAAAAAATAAATAAATAAATAAATAAATAAATAAATAAATAAATAATAAAAAAGATTCCCACTGTAACTACAAAGAATCTATTCCTGTAAGGATGGCATAAGTCTATTCATGAATTCATCACCTCTTATTCTTCCTGTCTCAGGATGTTATTGCATTGAGGCTTAACTTTGCAACGCATAAATATTGGAGGACACTTTTAGACCATAGTTACTGGAGGAGTAAGTATAATATACCACTTGTGGGGTAAATGTGGACAACCATTCACAGAGACAGGGCTTAAAGAAGAGTCATGGGACTGAGTTCAAAATTAGGTGACTTGAATTTTAAATGGGAATTTCATGTAGGTAGCTTTAGATTTTCCCCAACATTTGGAAAATAATGAACATTTTTACATGTAGGAAGCCAAGTGTGATGGTCTCTTCTGAGGGCCCAACTGGAAGAGAGGTGGTTCATAGCAAGACCTTGTTCAAGTGGCAGAAAACAAAAGGAGGTATTTGAAGGGAATGGACTGGGAGCATCTTGATGGGCCATGGGAAGGGTTGGCTGTAGTGCATCATCCCTTCTATTCCCTCTCCTACATTCCCATCTAGAATGGATATATCCCATGCATGATTATCTTCTTCTAAACATAAAGGGAACTAACTCCCTTTCTCTTAGCAGCAGGAGCTTGTTCTGCCTCTCTCCAATGTCTATGTTATGGGTCCAGCTCTGCATCAGGGTCCCATCCCTCATTCTGGGCTTCTAAAACCTGGAAATCACCTTTTCATCTCCAAGGTAGGTTCCTCTCTCAATATGATCACAGTGGAAATGCTGGGAAGAGTAACAGTTTGGGACCAGTAGGGAAAGAGAGATTGGTAGAAATTGGGACAAGGAACAACAGAGTGCTAATTTTCAGAAAGAAGACAGGCAGCTCCTGGAGCAGGAAAGGAGACTGTAGACGCACCCTTGTCATAACTCAAGAAGACCATTATCCAAGAGGGCCCAGCCACAGTCTTGCAGTAGAGGGCTGGGGGGACCAGCCTAGATTATATAGACTACCACTGCCCTGCCTCTTTCAGGAGAAAGACTCCTACAAGTGTCACGGGTGGAACTTTCCTGTCTGTCTTCTCCTGACTCTCTGGGAGACATGAATATGGAACCTCTAGAGACAGAAGAAGACTTTAAGAGCCCTACAGGGCCTGTGGTTACTGAGGTTGTAGACAAAGAAAGGAATCTATACCGGTAAGTGAGGACCTTCCCATTCCACTCCCTAAAATGTAACATCCCACCCAGCATCCACTGTTTCCTCTTCTCTTGCCAACCAAGAAGGCAGGAACAAGATTGAGCTACTGGATATGTGTTTTTTATTATGAATAAAGAGACTTTTATTATGAAAAATTTCAAAAACTTACAAAAGTAGAATACACAAGAACTTCCTGTCCAACTCCAGCCCCATTTTCCCAGGTTCATTTTAACTGCTAACACTCTTCCTTTTTCATTACGGTTACAGCATTCTAAGTCCAAGGCAGCAGGTGCTTTAGTCCTTAAATATTTCACCATGCATTCCACTAAATTAAGATAAGACCTTGCCTTCCATCACCCGTACACCATTACCACATATAACAAAGCCGATGAGAGTTCTACATATCAACTAAACAAACCCAGTCTGCTTTTGACTTTGCTCAGTTATCTGAAATGTGGTTTTGTTGGTGATTATTATAATTACAATGCAGACATGATTTGCTCATTATATTTGATTTGTCATGTCTTACAAATTTCATTTAAACTAGATACAGGCTACACACGTGGTCAAAGAATAGGCTTTGCTCAGCTTTGCCTTGAGTGAGCACAGGTGGAGAGCTGACCTGCCTCAGCATCAGGTCAGGATTTGAATCTCACTCCTGCTCTTACTGTGCAGGCAATCTTGGAAAGTGACTTAACTCAATTGAATCTGACCTTCCTCACCTGTAAACTGAAGATCAGAATGAGTAACTGATAGGATGGTTGGAAAGGTTAAACACTGTTCACACACATCTCATAGTGTGATCCTTAGCTTATGGGAGCAATGTTGTGATTTTTCTTTATATTAAGCCAACCTCTTCTACATATTAATTATTTTTGTTGGGACTCATTAAGATCTATTCCTTTCCATGTGGGAAAGGATTCAGATACTGTATGATTATAATCATGGCCCTCTTGTGTCCTCAATCTTAAATTTTGTTTTTTAAATCATGGTCACTCAGTCATTGTCTTTACTATATGCTCCAGTTTATCTACAAGTCAGGATGCACCAGATGGTCCAGCTAGCATAGAGTATAAGGAATACCATCCTTCCTTCATATAAATGGAACCAGGACTTACAATACTACAAACTCAGTCCTTTGGATGACTTCCCTAAACTGTTAAAGTATAGTGAATTCAGAATCTTCTCAAACCCTTGAGGCTTATTCATGAGCTGAAATGTATTAACCCCCTTCACTTGTTGCTAAAATCAACTCACTGTTCCCATGTGCTCAGTCTAGCTTCATTTTGGTTCTGCCTTCAAATCAAGAACACATGTTTGTTTCATGTGAGTGTACAAGGTCAAACAAGGACAAGAGAATAGCTTTCTACCAAGGATCAAATGTCAAATGATTTAAGCCAGCAAGGGCCTTGGTTGGTTCTCCACACATTTTCATTATAAGATAAAATTGAGGCTGTGATCATGTGGGAGAAATATCTATTGCTCATTCACATGTCCTCTCTCTCTATGATGGCAGGCCTGGTGCCTAGATTCCCTGTGTGAGTAAGGAAATATTCACCTTCCAGATTATATCAGAATTTCTGTAGTTCATTCTCAAAATTCTAGGCATGGGTGGGAGTTTCAGGAATTCACTGAGTGTTGGTGACAGACATCATTACAGCTGCATCATCTCTCCTTTCTTCCAGGGGACCTCAGACCTGTACTGCCCATGATTCCTGCAGCCCATCAAGGTCAGTAACAGGTATAAGAGGCCAAAGGAGCCAATATTGTTCTGCTGGTTGATCATCTGATCCTTGAGAGAAGGGAAGTGAGGAAGGAGGGAACCTCACTTTACAAACCTCACCAGGACAGGTAGGAGGAGGTGCATGCCCAGGGCAGAGTTCCTCTCATGCCCCTTGCTGCTTCCCATGTTGACAATAACTCCACCACTCCCAACCCGAACACCCCACCATGAACCCATCATTCTAATTAGGAAGAGTGTCAGACTCATAACTGGCCTCAGGAAGGGTTCAGAACAGATGTTTGTTCAAATGACCTTCCAGAAGAAGAATGCAGCCAAGGGTGCACATGACAAATATGAAAAGAACAAGAAGTGGGCAGCCAGTGGGAGAGCCCATAGAGAAGCCTTTCTATGCTCAGTGCCAGTTTCATCTTCACCCCTAGATGCCTCTGCCTTGCCACACTTTGTGGACCAGCATCGGGAGCAGCTGGTGGCCCGAGTGACATCAGTGGACCCTGTCTTGGACAAGCTGCATGGTGCTGTGCTGAGTGAAGAGGAGTATGACGCAGTGCGGGCTGAGGCCACCAACCAAGACAAGATGAGGAAGCTCTTCAGCCTCAGCCAGTCCTGGACCAGGGACTGCAAAGACCAAGTCTACCGAGCTCTGAAGGAGACCCATCCTCATCTCATCATGGACCTTCTTGAGAAGTCCAGTGGGATTTCTGTGAGAGCCTGGCACTGAGGGATGAGCACTTCTCTTGAGTCCTGGTTCTGCCTGACTTTATTTTCCCTTGGTTTCTCTGTCTAAAACCAATGGCCATCTGAGTTGCCTTTCTGACAGCACTGTTTCCAGAACACTTCTTGGGGACCCAGATGTTCCCTCTTGGCCTTCCCTAGCCAGATGTTCATGTGGGATAAGCATCTCAGTAAACATCCAGTGCAGCCATCAAGTCTATTTAGGCCTTGTTCAGCCTGTTCTTATGGCTAGAGTGGCCAACCTTGAGCCCACCTGACCCACTGTGATACAGGCTGGACTGGGAAGCATGGAAATGAGAATTAAAAGATGGTACTTTTCCCTGGAAAATGAGTGTTTTATCAATAGGACAGGAAGAGTGCTTCTTAAACATTTTCCACCCCTTTTTCCCAAACAATCTTTATGTAACTCTGGGTATGTAGATATATAAGTATATAAATCAAACAATTTTACTGAAAATAAATCTTAAAGAAATTTATTTCAAACAACTCTTTGTTGTAATGTAATTATACTATTTGTTAAAGACAAAAGCAAATTTGCAAACTAATTAAATGGAGGTATTTGTTTATTTTTGCATAAGAAACTAAATCTCTATTGAATATTTGGTGCTATAAGCAAAGAGAAGCTTCAGTGTTTCTCAGAGTTTGTGAATATTTTGCATTTCCTCTGCTTTACACATATGTGTAGTGCACATTCCAGAAGCTGTTAGAAATTGTGTTCTAATCCAAGCCAAAAATTCAGTTAGCATCTCATCATGAAACTCAAGTCAACAACTCATAACACAAATTTTAAAACCAAATTATCTCACATAACACAAGGCAAAGATATGCTAACATGATTCTTACATGCTAAAGAATGAAAATAGAAAATATTTAAATCTTTATAGTCTATGATGAAGCTATCATGTTTCTATAAGAGCAGAAAATCTTGTATGTACAAGGAACTGCTGTAATCACAGCAAATGATAGACTAGACTGAGCCAAGGTATTTAAGGAGCGTTAGTTGCAGTTGTGTGGTGTGCCAGCTCATGCAGCAGGAAGTACTCATGTTGTGTGCTCAGAACCACAGGTGTGAGGAAGTCATGTGATGCAGCATAGTACACTCTGCAGAAACACCTCAGATTCAGTGCATGTTTGAATTAATCTTGGCCATTGCATAAGCACAAACCTTTTGTCCTTGTCAAAAATTTGCAACCACCACATTTAGTTCCATCATCCCACATGGAGGTGATATTCACAGCTTAAGAAACTGATGTACAATGGTAAACTCCGTGGCTACTCCCAACACTCACATCAGACAGCTCACAACTAGTGCCATGTAAACCAATTCCATGGGATCCAATGCACTATTTTGGATTCCATGGGCACCCACACACAGTGTACATTAAAACACACAGAGAACACACACAAATAATTTTTTACAAGAATGATAATTCACATTCCTATCATCTACTACTCACTCATCTCCCAGAAGTATCTATCTCATCAAAACCCACAGTGGCACTTGAGGTTTGCAAGGCTGTGTGCTTATCCTGAGGGTATCCCTGCCAGTCTCTTTCCCCAGGCCATCTAGGTCTCTTCCCCTCTGGATCAAGTTTCTGTGCCTCTCTATGTCAGGTCATGACCAGAGCTGTTAGCTTCTGGCTTCTCAGTGCCTCCCATCTTCTCCTCTGAACTCTGCAGGTGTGCTAGTTCTGCCTGTGGGAATCTATGAACCTCTTTCTCTCTTGGAACACAGTATTTTTCTTATTCTAACTTCTATCCTTTACTGGTCACGGGCAGGCAGCTTCTCTCCAAACTTCTTACCCACAGTCCTCTCCAGTTTCATTTGACAAAAGATAATTCCAAGTTCTGATTCCCTTTCTGCTATATTGACTTCATTGGGAGTTTAGAAATACTTAAAATGAGACAAATTGAGGAATTGCAAGAGAAATCAAAGTTCTTAAAGTGTGTTACAGAACACACTTGGTTCATTTGTAAATAAGGGAAAATACTAAAATATCAATAGCTAAATAAAAATTTCTAGGTAACCCATGTCTCCTTACTGGAGTGGTTAGGAAGCTCCAAGAAACAAGCCATGATAGGACAGACTCTGTGTCCGGCAGACTGACACAGTCCCCATAACCGAGTCTTCAACTTGGCTCCTCTGGAGGACATGTCATCTGGACAGCGGCAAAGGGCTTTGAGCTTCAGTCAGATAATGGCACATTTGCAGGGAAAATAGAGAATATAATATCCCAGTGTTAATTTTCCTTTCAAGAAATGTTATGATGTCTTTTCTATGCTGGGCGTCTCAAGATGCGACCTGTGCAGCCTGCACAGCTATTGTCATTTAGTACGAACACATGGTGTGGTGTCACCAAGAGACTCCTGAATCTGCAGTAAGTTTCAGAGCCTTTAATAAGTCCCAAAGGGACAATAGGTATTTAGAAATGGAGACTTTTAAAGTACACTTTCATCCAACACGACCAGTGATCAGGGAGAAATAAGCTTTACAGAATGAAAAACAAAAGAAGTTTATTGACAAGTTTACACCATTTGTGTTAGTGATAATTAAGCAGAACTATAATGGTAAAACTCTGAAAATAGAGATTTAAGATGATTAGGGGTTCATCCTCTTTAAATGTCCTATAAGAAAATTTATTTGACATTAGATTGTAAAATAGCAACTATCAGCTCAGGTAACAGTCTGATTTAGGAACAGCTTTTTTTTTTTTTTTAACTGTAAATACCCATTAATGACTATTTGGTATCAAGTTACCAGCTGTGGCTTAGCTGTCAATAAAATGAGTTTTTCAATGGGACCTGACACCAATAGTCACAACAGAGAGCTGAGGGAACCTGCTTCTGTGCTTGAGGTAGGGGTGTGGGGATGAGGGGAACACAGGGCAGCGTATGTTTGGGGGAAGGGGTGTGAGGGGTCGGGGAGTGGCTGTATTTTTCTGCCTGGTCCTTCCTTACATCCTTAGAATTTCTTATTTAACATTTTGTGTTTAATCTTTCATCTTTCAGGAGAAACATCACATCGCAAAATTAAAAACCACAGTCTTTGACTTTGACTTCTTATATGTTTTTTAACCAAAAATATCTTCTTTTTTTACTCAAAACAAAACCCTCTTCTTATTCCAAAATAATCATGATCATCCTAGAAAAATGGGTATATCTTCAGAGTATTCTCATTTAACAGAGACTTCATTTTATAGAATCTTATCATAAAAAGTTTTAGAAAAGCCAGACTCGCTAAAGTCAAGGAAATTCATTGTTACTTCAGGCCCTTCTCTGGGAAGCAGCACTGTTACATTATTTCCATTTGGTAAAATCTGATCTAAATTTGTATCCTTCTTCCTTCTGGTGTAGTTTCAAACTGTGACACCTTCCAACCCCATGTTGACAAGGTCATGAAATCCTAGAAATGTACCTATACTCTTGTGCATAAGGTCTAGGGCAGGAGCTGCCACAGGTTCGTGCTAGCCGCCGTGACCATGCGGGAAGTATGTTTTACTTTTAACAGTGCTTCCTTCCAGGTGTGGCAGCCATGTTTGGTCTGGGCTGTGTATTAGCTGATGAATGATCCAGACCTCTGAATCCTCGTCTTCTCCATCTTGCAGAAAGCATGAATGTAGCTATCCAACATGCCACACTACAAGAAACAAGCTAACCAAGATGGACAGTGTTTGCTCAAATAGCAGAGGCCCTTCTGGTAAGGGCAAAGGCAGACTATTCATGAACACATAGCTGTGAGCCTCCGGTCACCTCTGCTGTGCTAACACTAGGTGGTGGTAGAAACCAAAGTTTACATTGATTCTGGGGCAGACAGAGCCAAAGGAAATATGAGTTTGGTGAAAGAGGGTGGGACAATCGGGGTGGAGGGGTATGAAAATGCCTGTGGACTTCCATAGCTCTATGAATAATCTCTAATAAATGCATTTCTATTAATTAAGATGAGTTTAATGAGTCATTCTTTGTGTTGTGGAAAGATCAGAGGTTAGGGGCAAGTGTTAAAAATACCTCTAAGCAAAAAAGTTGCACAAGAGTTGGTCAACAAATATTTGAGCATACACAAATGAGGCTACACACTAAATGCAGATTACAGACAAAGTGTGAAAATGTATATAACCAAGTGCTATTTAAAACATATCAGATTATTTAAACTCAAGAAATTAAATTGTTTCTTTTCTTGTCTAAGTTTAAACAGTTCAAGAGAAGTTAGAAATGATTCTACAAAGTACATGTAGCAAGTGTGTGGTTTTCAGAACTCTGGGACCAAGCCTTATCAAAACAGACTAAGATTTATAAATCCAACCATGATGTTTTATGGTGAATTAATCACCTATCCTGGCCATGTTTTCATCCTGTACTAAGACAGTTTGAAATTATTTTCATGCATTTCTTGAATAACTTATCAAATAAGTTCTGACTTGAAACAATCTTTTCAATAAGAATGTTTTGGATGGAAAATGTTTTAGATGATAAAATAAGGTTCTGTTGCTGTTGTTCTAAAGTAAAAGCAAAAAACCACTCACTGGTAACAAAAGTATTTATTCATTGGCAAAGAGAAAGCCTTGCTAACAACTGATGCTGATAAATGGGATACCTGCATGTAGAAGAACAATCCTCTCCTCACCCTGAAGAACACTCAACTCCAAATGCATCAAAGACATTAACG
>CABHPQ010138548.1:2595-40262 GCA_902168405.1 Peromyscus aztecus | reverse complement strand
TTGGTTGGTGGCCTTTCAAACAAGCACCTCTTTATTGTAGGCCATTGTGATCACAATGGCATTTGTCTGTGATCGGATGCTGCCTTTGCTCAATGCTGCATTCTTGGTGGATGCCGGCCATGCTGACTTAGGTCCCTGATGCTGTCACCTTTGTGGGGGTGGATACTCTGCTTGTCTAGGCAATCTCAAATGGCAGCGTGTGACCTTCCAGGCTGGACAACAAAGGGATTTTCATTTCCCGGAGACTTATAGCTCACCCATGCTTGCCTTGGCTTAGTCACACTGCTGGGTGACCTTCAGACTGAGGACTGCTTGGAAGGTCCAAGCATGGAAGCCTACTTTTCCCCAAGACAATGCGAGTCCCATGTGCCAGCTTTTCTCAATACCCGGCTTTGCTGTCTGTCCCATTCAAAGCCTGTAGGAGTCTGAAATACAATGCATGACGGGCAGGCCTCTAAACTGCTGTTGGGAATGTGCGCCGGATGAGCCAGCACATAGCACAGTGGATGGCTTCTGTCCATAGGCTGATCCTAGGCTGTGCTAGCTGACTGGCTCCCACACTGTGGACCCTGCACCACCACCACCTGCTGCCTTTCTCAGATGCATCAGGAGTAGAGAGGATAAGGGTGTGGGGACTGAGTGAGGTGGTAGCCTTTCACCCTACTCTTGTGTCTGGAAGTGGGTGGCAGTTTCTCCAAGGAAGTCCTCCTCCATCTGGCCTTTCCTAGTGCAGCTCCTGAGGCTCTTTGTGGAAGTCCCCAAGGAGGCGGCGGAAGAGTGAATAAAGTCACACCCCCATGCAACATGGCAGCATGCCCGCCCTGCAGGAATGTCATAAGGTAAGGAAGACTGTGGTGGACTCTACACACAGACAGGGACATTGCAGCTGAGACAGGAAGCACAGCCTTTAGGGGAACAGCCAAACTGGAGGGGTGATAACCAAGGACTCTTTTCCCTTAAAAGAAACGATGAATTTTTCTGCCTCTGTTATCTGAGAGTGCATTTCCCAGCCGTCACCTTAGTAACCATCAGGAAGGTGATGGATGTGGAGAGTGGCCTTCCTTCGCAAGTTACCTAGGTAACTGCTGCCCTCTCAGGAGCTTGGGGACACAGCAGCACAGGGACACTTAGATGAGAGCTCCACTTGTGTTGTGGTTTCATCTCTGATCCTAACCACACAGGCTCATGGAGGCAGTGTGAACCAATTTCCTACATTTGGGCAGTCTCCTTCATTTTCACCACACCTTTGTCTCTGGGTTTGTGCTTGGCTGACATTCAGAATTTGTTGGGAGGAGTGGGCCCAGAGAGCAAGCCAGTGATGCGTGGACCACACTGATCCCGTTTGCCAGCCCCTCTCTGCCCAGAGTGGCAGTTACCATTTTCCTGAGTTGCAAGGGTGGAAACCTACTACTGTGGACCTTATCTTGGGCTCCTGCTGTGTGAACTGTCCTGAACAGGCTCTAAGGAAGCAGAAGAAGACAGAGCTCTGGAAGCAGGTGGCCTTGGGGGTGTCAGAGTAGCAGAGTGTGGTATTATAGCTGGAAGAGGCTGGAGAAAGGGCCAGCTGGACAAGCATGTGGCTTGTGCTGTTTTCAGGGAAGCAGAACTTAGCAACATGGTCTATGTGGTCCTAGTTGTGAAGGTATGAAAGATGTAAGAAGGAGGAAGTCATGGAGTCCTACACCAAGATTCTAGACAGCCACTGAGGCCACGTTACATCCCAGTGGAGGAGGCTGATGTTGAGTCTGATTTTCTACGTTATAGACTGTGTGACAAAGAGGAGTTAGGGCTACTCACCAGGTAATCCTTTGCAGGCGGGGTGGGGTTGGGTAGGAGAGGGAGCATCCTGGTAATGAGCATGGACTGAAAGTCAAATGTCTTTCAGAAAAAAAGAGAAAACAAAAACAAAATACAGGGTGAGCATCAGAAGGATTTCACTGCTTTGAGGGCAGAAGAGATTAGAAAATGTAAAGAGCAGCCAGCAGGTGACTTTGGGGTGGGGAGAAAAGATGTCCTCTTGCATCCTGTAGGAGGAAACAGCCCTTGACCTTGGTCCATGGAGGACTTAATGATTGTGGAGCTGCATGACAATTAATTTGTACTCTAAGCTTGTGTGTTCCTACTGGCATCTTAAAGAAGCAATAATAAATGAATGTACGAGCCAATCCAGGAGTAATTACACTGATTCCTCACTCCACAGGGTCTTCCTGTAGTGGTGCCTTGAGGTTTGCTGGGGGATTGGTCCCAGGGTCCCCATGAACACCAGAGTCTGCAGATCTCATCAAATAGCCCATCGTCTGCTTACAATCTACCAGTCTACACACACCCTCATCATATACTAAAATCATCTTTAACTTTCCTGTGACACTAAGCATTGCATAAATTACAGTTGAGCTGGTTGTTTAGGGAACAATGACAAGATAAAGATAAACAGCCTATTTGTGATCAGCACAGAGCTTTTCCCAATGTCTTCAAGTCTGGTCAAATCTGTGGATGTGGACTCTGGGATATGCAGGACTCCACACCCCTCAGCCAAAAAGAGGTGTCCTTGACCGTTCTTTGGGTCTATTCTTGGAGTGCTGTTGGTTCTTCTTTGAGTCTACCCTTTGGGGTGCCTTGGCTCCTCTTGATTCTTTGGTTCTTAGGGTTTGACCTTTAGGGGTGGCTTAAAAATGGAACACTTTCCCTGACTGATGTGCGCGTCCCTCCTCCTTCCTTTCTCTCCATGGGGCACATCACCACTAACAGGCCTCATCTTTCTGCGCCTGCTTCTTCATTGCTTATTTTCCTCACTTCTGAGACAAAATGCCTGGCAAATGAAACTTAAAAAAGGAAAGGCTCCCTTTGCAGAAGACTAACCCCAGCTTCTTTGACTCATCATGGGTTACCGTGAATATAACATGGTACCAGATATGTAGCAAGGCTCCCCATCTGACTGGTGGGTGGCCAAGGAAGACTGGGGCTATGAAGTGTGATAGCCCAGTGCCAAGTGCAGGGGATTGAACCGTGTTCAGGGGAAGGACAAAAACAAACAGCAACTCTTACAAAGGTGTGCATTTTGGAAGCACGTGGCTATTAGTATTGACCCAGGGTTTTCTCAGAATGTGCAGGGCTCTGGGATGGCATGGCAGGCTGGATCAGACAGATGGAGGAAGGGCCTTCTGGAGCCAGGATAAGGAACAGGAAGCAGAGAGGGAAGAGAGTATGGCGCATGGGCTGTATTAACTGTAAACAGAGTATGTGAGTGATGCAGCTGGTGCTCTGGTTAGCCCCAAGTGCCACGTTGCTCTGGAACTGGCAGAGGTTGACACAATATAGATTTATTTTGGAGACTACATGTGCAGTAGATGGAGGGGACCATGGGTGGGACTGATGTCTGCAGCAGGTGGGTGAATATGCAGTGCCTGGGAACCCTGGCAGGAGCCAGACGCTGGGCCACCTGGCTCCACCTGGATTTCTGAGACAGACAGAGGTATGGCAGGGGCTCCAAGGGGAGGCAATAAGGCATATACACAAGTAGAAGGCTGCTGGAAACCAGGGAAAGCAGCTGCAGCCCAGGGATTTGGATTAGCACTGGCCAGGTGTCCCGGGCAAGGTGTTCTATATATTCAGAGCCCAAGTCCACATGGTGTCACTTCAGATGCAAACTCATGGATCCCAGGATAGGGGGTCACAGCTTTGGAGTGATGGGGTGCCTTGTGCTAGTGAATGGGTGGAAGTAAGTGCATGGTCTCAGATGTGGCAGAACTGGGGCAGGCTGTCATCCTACCTGGAGACCTAAGGTACTAATGATGATAATAACATCACTCCTCACAAGATTCGCTGAGAGCTTGGCCAGGAAGGTGCATTTAAGTCTGACCCACAGAGTAGGAGACTGAGGCTCAAGGGAGCATAATGAGGCATCATAGGAAGAGTCAAGAATGGAGCAGGGCTGGGAGCTTGGTTCATCCAAGGATTCTGGGCTCTTCTGCACATGCCTGTGCCTTTAATGGGAGTCTGTGACTCTCCTTGGGGATCATGCAGCCCTTTCCCCATTAGCTCCACATTGTTCTGCCTGTGTTTGGTGGATTCCCATGTGCACACACTGGGCTCTGCTAGCAAAGGCCCTGCTTCTGCAGCATTGCAGCTGGGGTTTGCACTCACTGCTCCTGGGTCTGTAGATGAGGGCAGGAATCACAGCTCCAGCACCCCAGGATTTGGTCAGTTATAAAAATATCCGGCATTAGCCGGAGCGGATTCAGGAACCGAAACTTCTTCTTGTTCTGTTCTTCTGGTATTGGATTGTACAATTATAGTGCCTCAGAAGTTTCCTAATGCGCCACAAGATGTCAAGCTGCGGCATCAAGATTAATTCCTTCTTTAATGACCAACCCTGACTTTGACCTTGGAGGGTGTGTTGTGTTTCCAGAGCACGCTGCTCTCTCATCAGCCTTGCTTCTGGGCTTTGAAAATTAACTCTTTGTTCTCAATCAGATAGTTTTCCAAAGGCATTTTTTTTGAAATCTCTTTACCTTCAGGTGATATATTTTAGAGAGCAATAGAAACAGGGATGAGTGCGGGTGGGGGAGGGGGCAGGGAAGAGGCTGGAGCAACTGGCGAGGACTGGTATTCACTGAATGTCTATCTGCCTCACTACCCTTCTCATGGGCATCTCTGTTGCTGCCTGTGGGTAGGTGTCTGGGCTCTGGATTCTTGGGGGGAGGGCAGGCAGGGTTTGGGAAGGATGGATGGGTAAGGTGTCTGGCTCACTTGTGCCAGTGTGGCTCACATTGCTTTAGGACAGCAGTTCTTAACCTGTGGGTCTTGACCACTGGGATCAAATGACCCTTTTACAGGGGTCACCTAAGACCATTGGAAAACAAAGATATTTGCATCATGATTCATAACAGCAGCAAAATTGCAGCTATGAAGTAACAATGAAAATAATTTTGTGGTGGTGGGGGGGTCACTACAACATGAGGAACTGTATTAAAGGGTGGCAGCATTAGGAAGGTTGAGAACCATTGCTTTAGGATAACATCCAGTATCCATCAGGAAGTGAACAGTTTCCAAGGTTCTGGAAGCTTTAAAGAAGAGAGCATCTCTCTGGAGGACAGGGAGTGGCCTCGGAGCTGGGCCTTGGAGGATGGGAATAAGGCAGAAGAATGGAGAGGACAAGGGTGAAGAGTGTACAGAACAGGTTGGGGGTGCAGTGAGGAGAGTAGGTCCATTAAGGGATGTGAGCTTCTCTCAGTGTGCTCTGCATGGCTTGTGGATGAAGCTGTGTGTGCTCATCTGCCACCTGGGCTCTGTCACTTGCAAAATGGTTTCTCTCCTTTGAGTTACCTCAAGTCTTTACTCCTCCACTGACTCCCTGCTGAGGCTCTTCAGAGTGCAGCCCACCCCTGCCGCTCATGGATTCCAGCGTGGTGGATTTGCCTATATATATGCCAAAACCTATCTGTAGCCCACAGTTGTTGCTGTGCCCTTTTGTGGTCACCACAGACACACGCAGTGGTGTGGCCTGTGACCCCTCTCCTGTGCTAATTCCTTCTTTCATGGCCACGGCAGGACCTCTGATGTAATCAACGTAAGAGGGGGATAGACTTAGCTTGCTCATGGTTTCAGAGGATCACATCATGATGGGCAGGAAGCAGAGGGAGCTTGACAGGAAGTCAAGAGGGCAAGATCTGCCTCCAAGGATATGTCTTGAGAGCTAACTGGTCTGGAAACACCCTCACAGACACACCCTGGGATGTGCACTTCTCAGGCTCAATGTGGATAGCCAAGGCTGACCTTCATCCCTGGCTGTGTCTTTTTACCTGAGGGAAACAAGGCCCTGCTCTCTCCTGGATCCCCATCATATGGCAAGCCAAGGGCTTTTGTGTGGCCTAATTAGTGCTATTGCCATTTACATTCATGTGCTCTTTGTAGTGATTGATGTTACTGTTTAAAATGGCTCCATGAGCAGTGCTGAGCTCTGGAAGGCCCCATGTGTCCTGTGGAGAATCTGTGAACATGTGTCACAGTGCTCTGTCAGTGAGAACTGACTGTCCCTTTGCAACACTCTGGAATTCTGATGATGGAATTGTTTATTCTTATCTCTCTGGTAGCTGGTGAATTCTTGAATTCTTGAGGCACTGTGAATAAGAGTGAATAGAGACTAGAAACATCTGGGACTCCACCATAGTCCAGTAGTTCCTACATGGCATGCTGAGCCTAGAGAGGAAGGAGTAGGACTCAGACATACTGTGAGGGACTGACCGTCATGGTGTTGGAGTAAAGGGCTGGGTGATATGAGTGACACAGCCAGCTCCCTGGGGCTTAGGAGCCTGTTCTGATCAACACCAGAGAGTGTCTGCTCTCAGGAGAGGTCTGTCCTCAAGCATTTGAGGCATAGTGTGGAAACCTAGTGTAGTGGAAACATCCTAAAATACATGAAAGCAATCCTAATGAAGTCTCCAAACAATGAGGAAGACATTGTCTCAACGGGCCATCCTTTGTCACCAAAGGAAGCTTCCAGTACTGGGGCTGGGTTACATCTAGTTGAGTTGTTGGTCAAAGGGATCCCAAGGAAATCCCCAAACAACCCAGGCTGTTGCAAGACAACAGGTTGTTCTCCACAAACTGACAGTAAGTTCCCATTGTCCACACAACTCACTGAACATGGAGAGGTAGAGCTGGTGTCTACACAGAACCTTCACCCTTACATTCTGCTGTCTTTGGGGTGGGAAGGTACTCTGCTGGCTACCAAAAGAGAAATGTAAACACCAACCCAGCCACAAACCCTTTGATCTACGATGCTGTCCTGCCTGCAAAATATGCTAGGGCTATGGTGGCACAAAGCTTGTGGAAGTTACCAACCAACATCTGATTTGACTTAAGGCCCACTCCACCAGATGGAACCCATGCTTGACACTTGTTGGGTGACCAAGAACCAGAAATTAGATAGCCCAGAGATCCAGGGTAAAATCAAATACTACTTGCTTAAAAAAAAAGTAGTGATAAAATGACTCCTAACAACATTCTGCTATACTCATAGATCAGTGTTTTGCTCAGCCATCATCAGAGAAGCTTCCTCCTGCAGCAGATGGGAACTAATACAGAGGCCCACAGCCAGACATTATGCAGAGAGAGAGAGAGAGAGAGAGAGAGAGAGAGAGAGAGAGAGAGAGAGAGAGAGACTTTGGAACACACAGCTGTAAATTGAATGTCTCCATCAATTTAGAGTCCAGGGAACCTGACAGAAGAGGAAGCAGAAGGAGTGTGGGAGCCAGGGGATGGAGGACACCAAGAGAACAAGACCCTCTAAATAGACTGAGCAAAGCTCATATGAACTCACAGAGACTGAAGCAGCAAGCACAGGGCCTGTACAGGTCTGCACCAGGTCCTCTGCATATGTATTATAGTTTTCAGCTTAGTATTTTTTGTGAGACTCATGAGTGTGTGAAAGAGCGGGTCTTTGATTCTTGTGCTTTCTCTTAGGGCTCTTTTCCTCCTGTTGTTTTGCCTTGTCCAACTTTGATGTGATGGTTTTTATTTTATTTTTTACATTTTATTTTGTTAATAATTTTTTTAATAGTTTAACATTTTTATGCATATGCATGTTCATGTGTGTGTATGTGTGCGTAGATGTTTAAGTGTGCACATGAGTGTATGCATGGTGTGTGTATGCATGTATGTGGGAGACCAAGGAACAACCTTGGGTGTCATCTTCAGAGACACTGTCCAATTTCCTTGAAACAGGAATCTCACTGGCCTGGAGACCACGAATTAGGCCCTAGGGATCCATCTCCCTCTCTCTGTCTCCATGTCCCAAGTATTGGGATTTACAAGTGCATGCTACCAAACCTGATGTTTTCACCTGGGTTCAGGGAATCAAACTCAGGTCCTTGTTTGCAAGACAAGTACTGATAGCCATCTTCCCAGCCCTTTGTCTTCTGGTCTCTTGTGTACAGATGGGGACACCCAAGAGCACCATCCTTCATGGCTGCTTCACCATGCAAAACACTGGAAACCTGCTATGGAAAGAGCTAGCCAAGGCCAGCTATTGCTCTATGGATGGTGGCACATGAGGAAATGGAGAGCTGTGTCCTCAGCCAGAGGCTGGAAATGCCTTGGAGGGCTATTAGATGAGAGGACACAGGGATGCAAAACACCTCATCCCCTGCCCAGGAAGTTTTTGACTTTTATCAACCAGAATTCCTTTTTGTGTCATTTAGGCTGAAGTGTCATTTCTGGACATTCTGCGATAGCACATTGGTATATTTTCTTACAGAGAGATACATGTATGCAATTTCCATCTTGGGTGGACTTAGGAGATGGGAAGGATCCTTTGGAGACAAGGCAGTATAAAGCAGTCTATTTCCAGAGCCACACGCACATCTGAGAGTTTGGAGGTGACTCCATGGTAAATGGTAGGAGGCAGGCAGAACTCACTTGGGGGACTCAGACCTTTTCAGACTGTCATAGAGGTCTTCCCTGTCTGCAGCCTAGAGAGAGAAGCTTCAGATATTGCAAGTTGCTGGCAAGCTCATCCCAGTACACTGCCCCATGGGTTTCTTCCCCTGTGTGCTCTGCTGTTGGGAAACCAAGACTGAGAGAGGCAGCCCTGACTTAGTTATGCAGGTTAGGGCCTGGGCTCCATCTACGTATTCGCTGTATTACATTTGCCTCTGTCCTGAGTGATGGGGAGGCTCTGCAAACCCTTTCCCTCTGGACACTCCATATGAAGTCGGGAGAGTGACACACAGGGAGTACCACATGTGCAGAGGCAAGAGCTAGTCACTCAGAGGAGCCTCCCACAGGGGGTTGCACTGTGTTGTTCAGCCCTATCACAAACCATCAGTCACTGGGAATGGACTCTGATTGGGGCTTCTCCTCCCTACTTCCCTCCCTCCCCTGGATATGTGTTCACAAGCACAAGAGGGTAGAAGAGGCAAATGATGGAGTTCTGGGGGCCCAGGTTTCTCGAACTTCTGCCTGAGTGAGAAACAGCATGTATTGCTGGTGGCCAGTTAAGCCCTAGGGTCTGTTTGCTACTGAATCTGACCTGCATGAATTGATGGACTAATTGATGGTTACTTATTTGTCAATTTGACACAATCTAGGGTCATCTGAGAAGCAGAAACCTCAATTAAGAAAATGCCTCCATCGGATTAGCCTGTAGGCAAGTCTGTAGGGCTTTTTCTCGATTAGTGACTGATGTGGGAGCACCCAGCTTCCTATGTGCTGTGCCACCCCGGGGCAGATGGTCCTGGGGTGTATAAGAGAGCAGGCTGAACAAAACTATGAGCAACAAGCCAATAAGCAGTGCTCCTCCATAGTCTCTGTTTCCATTCCCACCTCTGGATTTTTGCCTTGAGCTCCTGTCCTGATCTCCTCAAAGAGGTGGGGATAACCTGTAAGCTGAAAGGGCCCCTCTCCTCCCCATGTGGCTTTCGGTCATGGAGTTTACCACAGAAACAGAAAGCAAATTAGGACAAATTCACTGAAAGTGACTGAACCCTCTAGGTCAGCAGACACAGATGCCCAGCTTTAGGGATCTTCCCTCTGGGGCTCTGGAGTAGATTGTGCTGGAGAATCGTCCTTCTCAGTCTGTCAGGTGGCAGACTTCCGAAGCTTTCTGAGCATTTCTTAATCCACTGTTCTGCATCCTGGGGCTTCCAGATAACACTCCTCAGGGTCAGTTAACTAATGAATTAATGACCATGGTAATTACCACCATTAGCATATCCATTAACACTGTAGGTCTAATGGCTCACATAGCTAGGCTAGGCTGTCTCAGGAGTGTTAGAAGCAGAAGCCCTGGTTTCCAGTGGACACTAGAGCCCTGCTATGTTCAGGAACAGAAAGACAGAGAGAGCAGTGGCAAGCCTCATTCTTAGGCTTGGCATTCTGGAGCATGCTAGCCAGTTGCCATTGGCACACACCTGGAACATGTACCTGTGTGGAGGCCTAGAGTTACACAGGGCTGCGGCTTCCGGGGAGCTCCGCATTCTTCTCCAGGCTGTTCTTAGTGTCATGTCCTGTCTTCTGTGCCAGTGCTGCTGAGCCAGAAAGGTCATGACCTGCATTTGGGTACCCAGCCTCCATCCCTGAGCCAGCCATAAAAGCACCTACCAGAATTGACGCACTGAGAAGATGTGCCAGCATTTAGTCCCACCTCTGCTGCTGGGCTTCCTGGGAGCCCTTCCCTCAGGGAGGGAGGTGAGTAGGAAGACGTGGCTCACACCACACAGCTCCCCAGGGACAGCACTTCTTCTTCATTCTTCACTTGGCAAGCATGTGCTGAGGCCACTGATCAACTGGCCCCATGCACCAGTCACTCCACAGTGACACAGCCCCTCCCCCTTCCAAGGGGAAAATTGACAAGTGAATGAACAGACAGCTGTAGCTGCTAGAGAGAGAGAGAGACTGAAGAGATGGGGGAGGGGAGACAAGCACCAAAGCCTGGTTGAAAGTGGGCAGCCCAGAGGATGTTCAGGGACATTTCAGCAGATGAGGTGGACAGTGCAGGGACACAGCAGTGCTGTGGACAGAGAACACTGAGTGGTTTCTAGTGGGTAGAGAGGAGGCAAGGGTCTGGTGGTTCCTGTGTCCATCTGTTAGAGTCTCCTCACAGCCCAAGTTTGAAGTGTGTATCAGGCTGCTTCAGTCTCTGTGAGTTCATATGAGCTTTGCTCAGTCTATTTAGAGGGTCTTGTTCTCTTGGTGTCCTCCATCCCCTGGCTCCCACACTCCTTCTGCTTCCTCTTCTGTCAGGTTCCCTGGACTCTAAATTGATGGACCTCTGGAGTGTCCAGAGGGAAAGGGTTTGCAGAGCCTCCCCATCACTCAGGACGGGGCAGACTTGCCTACAGGCTAATCCGATGGAGGCATTTTCTTAATTGAGGTTTCTGCTTCTCAGATGACCCTAGATTGTGTCAAATGTAGGAGCTTTGGCAATTGATGGATTGTGGGTAGCATGTTTCCTGAGTTCCCATACAGCCTGCACCCTGTGTCAGCGTGCGAACCTCTTCCCAGAAGGACACCAGATGTATTGGAGAAGGTCCACTCAGATGCCCTTGTTCTGACTTGTGTCTGTGAAGAGCCTGTTTCTTCACACCGTGATGTGCGGTGCTTAACGACAGGGGATAGTTCCGGTGACCACTCACGAGCGTTTTCTTCTCTTTGTGTTTAGTGACAGTGAGGATGTGCCTTAGGAGGCCATCTTGTGCTGGAGATGAGGTTTGGTGCACTCACTGGCTAGGAGGGAGCTTCTCTCCCAGCTCTTTTTTCCTGCCCAAACACCTGCTCTCCAAATTTGAGCCACACCCCTTCAGAATACAACAGCAGTTTACTCTTAAAAACCAGAATTCAGAGAATGAGTAATTGTCATTTATATCACACCCCTCTGCTGTGGTTCAGGGACTATTTCAGAAAGGGTAAAAGGTGAGAATGGGGAGGGCTACAGTGAAACATGACAAGGCCATTGCACTCAGGAACTCACAGTGGCCATGGTTGCCTGCACAAGACCAGCACAAGATCAAGCCAGTCAATGTTCTAGCATGGATAGGGGAGGGACTTATGAAGTCTCATCCCTAATGTAGGAGCTTTGGCAATTGATGGAAGAGGGAGTCAGCTGTCTTCAGGGTAGTGGGAGGTTGCCCATACTCCAGTGGATGACCCCAACTCCATGCACATAAGGACAGCAGTGATGGGACCCAGTGGGCTATGGAAGGAAAATATAAAGTTGAGAGTGGAATGTAACAGAGGCAGTCTGGGAGGAGTTGGAGAGGGAATGAGGGGTTGATATGATCAAAACATATTGCATACCAACAGCCAACATCAAATTAAATGGAGAGAAACTCAAAGCGATTCCAGTAAAATCAGGAACAAGACAAGGCTGTCTGCTCTCCTCATATTTATTCAATATAGCGCTCGAGGTTCTTGCTAGAGCAATAAGACAACAAAAGGAGATCAAAGGGATAGAAATTGGAAAGGAAGAAGTCAAACTTTCACTATTTGCAGACGATATGATAATGTACATAAGTGACCCCAAAAATTCTACCAGAGAACTCTTACAGCTGATAAACTCCTTCAGTAATGTGGCAGGATACAAGATTAACTAAAAAAAAATCAGTAGCTCTCCTATATACAAATGATAAAAGAGCTGAGAAAGAAATCAGAGAAACACCACCCTTTAAAATAGCCACAAATATTATTAAATACCTTGGGGTAACTCTAACTAAGCAAGTGAAGGACCTGTATGATAAGAACTTTAAGTCTTCTTCAAATAAATTGAAGAAGATATCAGAAAATGGAAAGATCTCCCATGCTCATGGATAGGTAGGATTAACATAGTAAAAATGGCAATCTTACCAAAAGCAATCTACAGATTCAATGCAATTTCCATCAAAATCCCAACACAATTCTACACAGACCTGGAAAGCATAATACTCAACTTCATATGGAAAAACAAAAAACCCAGCATAGCTAAAAGAATCCTGTACAACAAAGCCACCTCTGGAGGCATCACCATCCCTGACATCAAGCTCTACTATAGAGCTATAGTAATAAAAACAGCTTGGTACTGGCATAAAATCTGACATGTGGACCAATGGAATCAAATCGAAGATCCTGACATTAATCCACACAGCTATGAACACCCGATTTTTGACAAAGAAGCCAAAACTGTACAATGGAAAAAAGAAAGCATCGTCAACAAATGGTGCTGGAATAACTGGATGTCAACATGTAGAAGACTGCAAATAGATCCATATCTATTGTCATGCACAAAACTCAAGTCCAAGTGAATCAAAGACCTCAACATAAATCCAGTTACACTGAACCTGATAGAAGAGAAAGTAAGAAGTAGTCTTGAATGCATTGGCACCGGAGATCACTTCCTAAATAATAACACCAGTAGCATAGACACTGAGAGCAACAACTAATAAATGGGACCTCTTAAAACTGAGAAGCTTTTGTAGGGCAAAGGACACGGTCAATAAGACAAAATGACAGCCTACAGAATGGGAAAAGCTCTTCATCAACCCCCCATCTGACAGAGGGCTGATCTCCAAAATAAATAAAGAATTCAAGAAACTAGACATCAAAATACCTAACAATCCAATTAAAAAATGGGCTACCGAGCTAAACAGAGGATTCTCAACAGAAGAATCTCAAATGGCCAAAAGACATTTAAGGAATTGCTCAACATCTTTAGTCATCAGGGAAATGCAAATCAAAATGACTCTGAGATACCATCTTACACCTGTCAGAATGGCTAAGATCAAAAACACTGAAGACAGTTCATGTTGGAGAGGTTGTAGAGCAAGGGGAGCACTCCTCCACTGTTGGTGGGAGTGCAAACTTGTACAGCCACTTTGGAAATCAGTATGGAGGTTTTTTATAAAATTGGGAATTAATCTTCCTCAAGACCCAGCTATACTACTCTTGGGCACATTCCCAAGGAATGTTCAATCATTCCACAAGGACACATGCTCAACTATGTTCATAGCAGCATTATTCGTAATAGCCAGAACCTGGAAACAACCTAGATGCCCCTCAACTGAAGAATGGATAAAGAAAATGTGGCACATATACACAATGGAGTACTACTCAGCAGAGAAAAACAATGACATCATGAAAATTGCAGGCAAATGGATGGAACTAGAAAATATCCTGAGTGAGGTAACCCAGATTCAGAAGGACAAACATGGTATGTACTCACTCATAAGTGGATACTAGATGTAAAGCAAAGGATAACTAGACTGCAACCCACAGCTCCAGGGAGGCTAGCTAGCAGGGAGGACCCTATGAAAGACGCATAGATCACCCAGTGAAGGAGAAATAGATGAGATCTATATGAGCAAACTGGGGATGAGAGGGGTAATGGAAGGCAAGGGACAGGGAACATAGGGGAATGGGAGGTTTGAGCTGGAACAGAGACAGAGTGGGAGAGCAAGGAAAGAGATACCATGATAAATGAAGACATCATGGGAATAGGGAGAAACAGAGTGCTAGGGAAGTTCCCAGGAATCCACAAGGATGACCCCATCTTAGACTACTGGCAGTAGTTGAGAGGGTGCCTGAGCTGACCTACTCTGGTGATCAGATGGCCAAATACCCTAACTGTCATCATAGAACCCTCATCCAGTGACTGATGGAAGCAGATGCAGAGATATACGGCTGGGTGCCAGGCCGAGCTCCAGGAGTCCAATCGATGAGAGAGAGGAGGGATTCTATGAGCAAGGGACAGCCAGATCATGATGGGAAAATGTGCAGAGATGACCAGCCAAACTAGAGCATGAACTGTGGACCAATAGCTGAGGAGCCCCCAGGGTACTGGACTAGGCCCTCTGGATAAGTGAGACAATTGTTTAGTTTGAGTTGTTTAAGGGGCCCCCGGGCAGTGGGATTGGACCTGTCCCTGGTGCATGAGCCGGCTGTTTGGAGCCTAGTGCCTATGGAGGGACACTTTGTGCAGCCTTAGTGCAGGGAGGGGGGACCTGGACCTGTGTCAACTGAATGTACCAGGCTCTGCTGACTCCCTAGGGGAGACCTTGGCGGGGGGGGGGGGGGAGGGGGGGGGGGGGTGGGGGGGGAAGGGCGGGGGGGTGAGAGGAGGGAGGAGAGGGGAATCTGTGGTTGGTATGTAAAATGAATAGAAAATCTCTTAATAATAAAAAAAATGAAAAAAAAAAGAAATTCTCAAAGAATAAATAACACAATATATTTGAAAAAACTTTACTTGTAGATAATGGTGGTCCTGGTGGGAGGTGCTGGTGGATTTGAGCTGCATGGTGGGAACATTTCCAGCCAGAGTAGTTTCTGCTTTATGTTTCCAGTTCTCAGAGCCAACCTAGTCAGTGAGGGAGTGGCTTTGCTGCCACTTGCACTATGCATACTAGAGACACCGGAGTTGGAAGATGTGCAGTGGCGGTTTCCTGTTACCTGGGTCTTTCCTGGGTCTCACTTTGGGACTTAAGGTCTGTTGGAGGAGTGAGAGCCAGGAGCCTACCAGGCTTCCTGGTCTCCAGGTTAGCCTCTGTCTGCTGTGACTCAGACCAAGTAGCCTTAGAGCTGGTCCACAAGTGGCCAAACTGGTTCCCCTCTCAGAGCCTGCATTAACTTTCTGCGTTCCCTTGCTGTGGTGGGGCTGACCTCCCTGTACAGACAGCTCTGGGTGGGGGGCTCCTCCCTTCCCTCGCTGTGTGAGCTCACTGTTTCAGGAACATTTGGAAGGTCCTCCTTCCCCCAGCCCTGGCCAAAACTGCCAGTCATGCTGGTTTTGCGACTCAGAGGGAGTCACTGCGCAGTTCAGCACGTAATTGTGTACCATCTCCTGCACATAATTGTGTACCATCTCCTGCAGTCCTTATCTCTCCAGTGTGGGTCGGAGCTGCTAAGATGGGGACACACCTCCCTCATTTCTGATGGCCTAGCAGGTGCTTGTTGGGAGTGGGTGGGGAGGGCTGGGCCAGCATAGGATACTGCTTTCTTCACAGACCTGTGTGACTTATTACCTCACCAGTGGACTTCTTGGGAAGCATCTGTAGCACAAAACAAGAAGCTTTGCTTGTTAATGGGACATGATTAAATGTTAATGACCAGTGACCTCACAGAGTGACTGCCATGCTTGCCGCCTACTCATCTACGCCTGTGTGCACCTTCCGGGCATCAGAAAATTACATAATTAAGTATAGATTACCACAGGCACGTCACCACACATTGTTATTCCCGGGAGACTTAATTGGCATGTTTTGTGTTCGTGCGCGCTTCTCATCAGAGCACCTCAGGTCGCTTTACGAATCGCATCTCCTTAAGCCTTTGCGACAGCCCTACACGCCGCCCGATTTGATGGATTCGAAACCGGAACCTGCAGCCGTTCTGTGCCAAGATGAGCACTCCCTCCTCCCTGTGCCACAAAGGCCAGAGGCAGGTGTCCTCCACTGTCCCCCCTGGAAGTGCTTCAGGAGCTCATTTTCAAAGTTCACGTGGAAGTGAGCAGAGGCAGGTGGAGTAGCGATGGTTGCTGACACAGGTTCTCAACCCAGCCACTCCTGTGGTGACTGAGTTCTAAGAGACTGCATGCACAGTGGCTCCTGGAAAGAAACAGCTGACTGTTTGTTGTTTGTTTTTTAATTTTGGTGCAGGGATGGGATGTGGCATTGACTGGGATGCTGTGAGGGATGTGTGCACCAGTATGCCGGGTGTTGATGCTCAGTGTGGCCTGCTCTGATGTCAAGGTCAGTGCCAGGTGAGGCTGTGGATTGACCTGTACCAGGGTCCAGAACCAATGTCTGAAGGCCTTTGAAAGGTGCATTCGGCTAGGGTATTCGGGCATCATTTCTGGCTTCCATGTTTCATTATTCTTTATAACACTCCTATAGGATGCCTAGTGTCACCTAGTCTTATAAAATGGACACCAGGCTGGAGACATGAGGTGGATTCTAGACGTCACAGGACCTATAGATATCAGAATGGTGAATATCAGGACAGATCCTGAAGATTCCAGGTTCAACCCAGAAGAGCATCTAGCATCCAAATTTGTTCTTTTTTCTTTTTTTTCCTTTTCTGGAGCTGAGGACCGAACCCAGGGCTTTGCGCTTGCTAGAAAACACCACAGCAAGAGACTGCAGCTACTCCTTCTGAAGAAATGGCCTCCTCTTTGAGGTTAATAAGAGGAAGTGTGGCTCAGAATTACAATCCCCAAGGTTTAAATAAGCATGGTGATATCCACACCCTGTCCTAGCCTTGCAGTTCTATCCACCTTAAAATGGTCCTTGTAGGGTACTCACATCATAGAGAGTCAGAAGGGTGATGGGCTGCGGGCAGCCAATGAGAACATTTCCACAACCATCTTCCTCTCTGTTCCCTCTTCTGTAAATCCAGCACTGAGGAAGATGGCAATGAAGAAATCACAGTACCTGCTGGTCAGTGGTGCCCCACAAAGCAGATTTATAGTTCCTGTTTATTTTCCTCAGCTTCCTCATCAGCAGAGTGGGCAGGAGTCAAGCCTGTGACCTTGCACAGTTATCATGCATTTGCCTTGTCAGCTGGATGCCACCGGAAGACATTAAATGCATCACGTGTTTATCTAATGGGTAACTCATGGTGGGGGCTCTTGAAGAAACAAATTACCTAATTAACTGGGGAAATTTGACTTTGTGGGTTTAAGAAATTAGAGTAGTTACCCACAGTAGAACTTCCATAGATTCTTCTAGAATGGAGGTGAGTGGTGCCTGGAAGGAGTGGCCTGAACCAGGGCCATCTGTGTTTGAAGAGGTGCTTGGATTCATGCTTTGGGCACCAGACAATTTTGGTAAGACTGCTGTCCTGGTCTTTCAGGTCTTAGGAGGACCTGTGTGATGCTGTGGGGGCGGGAGAGAGCTGGGAGGGGCTCAGGCTTGGAGATGATGGAGATTGGGAGGACCTGCCTGCACTGTGTGTGCATGCCCCTGTGTGTGTGTGTGTGTGTGTGTGTGTGTGTGTGTGTGTCCCAGGACTCAGTTTCCTCATCCACACTCCCAGTGACTGGTCCTGTTGGTGGTTCCTAGGCTTGGGTTATAGACTGGAACATTTAGTACACCAAGGAAATGTGTCTGCTAGCCAAGGCTACCTTCCGTGTCTCTGCATCTTTTTCTATTCAGAGTTTGGCAGAATTAAAGAGACCTATTATTTACTGGAAGTATCGTGTTATAAATGGCGAAATGGTCCAAAACCAAAAAGGCAAACTTACCACTGCAAGCAGTTCTTAAAATTTGATAAATTGGGCTTTATAGAAAGGTCATCTTGGGGCACTTTCTGCTCTTACAAAGGACCTGGATTCTGTTCCCAGCACCCACATAGCAGCCCGCAACCATCCACAACTCTAGTTCTAAGGGATCTGATGCCCTTTCCTGAAGTCCATGGACACCAGGCATGCATGTGATGCACGTACATGTGCACATGCATGCAGGCGCGCCCCCCCAAACACTCAAAATAAATCTAAAATAAGAAAAGTCATCTTGTTTTTCCTACTTAAGACAGTGTCTCACTTGGTAGCCCAGGCTGATCTGGAACTCACTATGAAGCTCAGGATGCCCTTGAACTCATGGCAACCCTTCTACCTCAGCCTCCCAAGTGCTGGGGTTATGAGTGCGAGTCACCATGCCTAGTTATAAAAATTCACTTATGCCGTCCTTCCTGCTCCTTTTATATCTGTGAAGTCTTGCTAGGATCCAAGGATGAATATTTGGGGACCTGGGGACCTCTGGTTTGCAGAGGACCCCAGCTCCCTACCTCAGAAGGCTCTGGTTTTCCAGAGTTCAGTCATGGGCAGCCCTAGCCTACAATGGTCCATGTTTGTGACTGGAGGTCCCTCCCTCTACCATGTATGGGCAAGACATCACCACCATGGGAGCAAGAGTGTAAGTACAGGTTCAGAGCCATCAGTGGCACCTTCCTGTCCTCTCATTGCTGAGTAACTTCCTGTGGCTTTTCTCATGACCTGTCCCTTAGCCCTGGTGGCATGCGCTTGGGCTTTGTGGAGGAACTCGTCCTCCCTGGCTACTGTGTGGGCAACGAGTCAGCCCTGTTGGTAGTGGGGGTGGGGTTGGGGTTGTGTAGACTCCTCCTGCAGTGTCTTTGGATGCTCCTGTAGCTAGGCCCTGGGTCTCCTTCTATCCTGTCCTTTTGGGGCATGTCTATTGGTATTTTCCTGTGAAATCCTCCTCTTTTTGTTTCCACCAAGAAGAGCTGATCCGGGGGCTTGCAACTGTAGAGTGGCCCTGCTTACCCTGGCTCCCCATCTTGCCATGGGTAGCACTGCTGCCCTCGCCTCCCCTTATGATCTGTGCTCTGCCTCATGAATGATTTGTGGAAACCACTGCTGGCACTCAGGCCATGGCATGCTCATGCACCTTGAGGAAAAAATAGAATCCTCTCTTCAGCTCTGCCCTATTTCAGGTGATGACTCTCTGATCAGCCTGGGCACCTTGGCTCTTCCTGACCTCTCTGACTGACAGATGGGGACTTCAGAAGATGAATGTTTCACACCAGGGACAGTTAGGCTTGCTTGTTACTACAACTTACCATGCACGTTTCTGACTACACAGAGCTCAGCATGCATGCTTCTTATTTTCTTTATGTGCTCATAGAGTCTAGGCTGGCATCAAACTTATTATGTAGCCCAGGATGGTCCTTCTGCTACTATTCCCTGCGTGCTAAGATTGTAGGTGTGTACCACCGTGTCTAGTTATATATGGTACTGGAGATTGAACCTAGGGCTTCATGCATCCTGGGAAAGTGCTATAGTGAAACTGAGATACATCTCTTACCCTAATGAGTTTATTTTTTATTACTTTATTATATATTCATATTAGAATACTTTTATTAATTATTTGAGAAGTTCATGCAAAGTATTTTGATCATATCCACCCATCTCCCAACTCCTCCCAGATTAATCCCCACCTCCCTACCCATCCATTCCTCTCCCAAGGCCTCCTAGATTAACCGCTACTTCCCTACCAACCTAGCTTTATGTTCTTTCTCTCTTTTTAACCTATTGAGTCCAATTTGTGCTGCCCAAATACTCCTCAGCCTAGGACTTGCTCTGGCCCAAAGCTGACCTACCAGGGGCCACACTCTTAAAGAAAACTGACTCCTCCAATGGCAGCTGTCAATCGTCAATATCTCCTCAGCTGTGGCACCCAGTGCCCACCTCCCTACCTCCATGCTAGGATTTTGTCTGGCTTGAGCTCGTACAGGCCTTGTGCATGCCATCACAACTTCTATATGTTTAGGTGCACAACTGCCCTGGTGTATCGGAAAACAGTTCCTTCTGGTCACCCACTACCTGTGACTCTTACAGTCTTTCTTCTTCTTTTGCAATGACCCCTGAGAATTAAGAGGAGGGTTGTGATATAGACATCCCATTTAGAGTCTGTCGCTTCATAGTCTTTTATTCTCTGTATGAGTTGTGGGTCTCCATGTTAATTGTCATCTACTGCAACAAGAAGCTTCTCTGATGAGGGCTGAGAGACACACTAATCTACGAATAGAATGGTAAGTTATTAGGAGTTGGTTTAATACTATATCCATTCATCAGAATAATAGCATTAGGTCTTCCCTTAGAGTCGATGACATGTCTATCCATGGGTTCTTGGCCTCAGCAACGGTGCCAGGTGTGGATTCTATCTCAGGAAGTGGGCCTTAAATCCAATCAGAAAGTGGTTGATTACTCCCATACCATTCATGCCACTATTGTACCTGTGAGATAGCGTGCCATGACACTTGAACCTTGTGAGTTACAGTAATGACTGTCCTTGTGTGATATTACTTTTAAATTTGTATTGAGATGGCATATATGCTTATGATATGCTAGGTGGTTAACATGGGTATGCACTGTGGAATGGTTTTATTAATCCAACTAATATATCCATCAGCTCACACACTTATTAGTTTTTGTTATAAGAGCATTGAAAATCTTTTTTCTTTGTGATTGTCAGTCATACAATAATACATGACAGTTGTGTCTCAGACTGCAGAGTGGGGCTGTAGCACCTATTTCTCTTTGACTAGTCCCTTGTGTGGCTTGTCACACGCCCTTCTTAACTCTCATAGCAAATCCATTGGTCAACCCACAGCATCTTCCCTCAAAACTTGTTCTCGTGATGTAGAAGGCAGACAGAGATAGCTCCTCACTTACTGTGGTTGTGAGGTTTGATGAACTAGGCATCAGCACAACTCTTTATGAGGACTGGGTATATCTTCCTGGTCACTCTCACAGATGTGTCTTTAATGTGACCTGAAAGCTTGTCCCCAAGTCATCAATGCCCACATTCCCACAGTTCCTCACACTAGCCCATTGGTTCCTGAGGGCTCCTTCTTCACTCTGGTCTCTTTCCCCTGCTGTGCAGTTTTATTGTTTTGGAGACAGAATCTTATGTAGCTCAGGCTAGCCTCAAACTCACTATATAGTAGAGGATGCCCTTGTACTCAGTCTTTCTGCTTCCACCTCCCAGTTGCTAGGATTACAGGTGTGTAACACAGTGCATGTTAGTCAAACACTTTGCCAACTGAGCTGTATCCCAGCCCCTGTGATCATTTTTTTCTTTTCATTTTCTTCTGACAATTATTTCCTCTACTCTACCAACAGAGCTATATTTCCAATCCCTTCTAGACTCTTCTAATCTGCCAACAAATTAGATCCCAGTCAACATTCTGCTCAGTGACTATTTTTTTTCTCATAACAATGTAGTGTTCTCGGAGATGTCTTTTCCTACCTTACAGTAGGGTGGTTGTGGAGCTCTGTAGACTGTCTTGCAGCGAGTTAATTATTTATGCCTCTTCACAGCTGCAGGACATCATTAGGATGGACACTGGAAGAAGTCTTTGCACATATTTGTCATGGCTTTCCTAGGTTCCATAATTCAGAGTGGATATACTGTATGCTGTACTGAGGACTTGGACACATGGTGTGTAACTCTCCTCCAGAAGCTGGTCAGCTCATTTATCCTGCAGGCATGAAGCCTTGAGCATTAGGGCTTCATATTGGCAGTAGTTTCCATCAAAAGCTCTTGTGCCTCACTTCCAGTTTCCTAGAGGTGTGTTTCTTATGGTGCATCTCCACCATGACATGTGAGTCCATTTCCATCAAAGATATACAGCTAAATTAGAACCTCAGATATACAACTATTTTTTTGCAGTATAAAGGTGACCTAAATATTGCACTGGACATGCTCATGCAAAAAATGTTTCTCTGAAATAGCCTGACATCCAGAATTTGATCTGGCATCCCTAATAAGAGGTAAGACTTATTTTCCAAACAAAAATGTGAAGTATGTTTTACTCAATTGCCTGGACTGTCCCTGGGGCACTCCTTGCCCATTGGTGACATTCTAGCCTCTGGAGTGACAGTTGATGCTGCTGAGCTTGTACCTCATGGCAGGTGCTGTCCCAGGACCTCTGTGTGGCACTGGCCTTATTACTTCTCCCAAGAGCTCTGTCACCATGGTCCTGTCTGGCAGCTGTGAGGGATCATTCAAAGACTCACCTGCTCATGCCATTGCTCTAGTGCTCTGCATGCCTTTGTCTGCCTTGGAGACCCTCGTCCTCTCTCTGATGTTCACACTACTCAGCATTTTTTTTAATGTACTTTCCTATTTCTTTACCATACTACCAGAAAGTTTATGGCACATCTCTCCAATGAGACTATCTGTATCTAGTTCATTGTCCATTCCTAGGACTGGACAAATAGTCGGGCTGTACTAAGGCCATTCTGAGTGGGATTAAAGTGCATCAGTGTGGGAGTTTGCCCTCAAGGAGCGCCATCTAGACGTGAACAGCTGTGTGGACATTCTACATGCATTATTCACTTTGCTCACCATAAAACCCCTGGGATGCCTGTGAGACTCAGTGGCACCGGCTTTGCAGATACGTCCACAGAGAGCTGCCTTTCTTTTCCCATCTTCTGACCTACGCCTGTCATTGGTACCTGGGAGACTTTGGCTGGACACATTGCAGCTAAAATGTTTCTTGGAAGTCTGACCCATCTGTCAGCCTTGGAGGTTGGCCACGAGTCCTGTGCCAGCTCTCACTTTTCTCTCTGGGTGTGAAAAGGCTGGAGCAAGATGTGCTGGGCCCTGCATATGTCCTGTTTCCTAGGGAACAGATGATCTGGAAAATGACCTGATGCTGTGCACTCTGGTAGCAACTAATGGGGTACGGGATGCTGGTGTCACCTCAGAAAGGATCAAGGTGGGCAAGAAGGGTGATGGGTTAGGCACTGAGGCACTGGAACTGAGCGGGTTTTTCCAGTCTTGCTGCAAGGAAAATGTCCGCTGAAAAAGCAGCACTGTTTGGTTCAGCTACACCACAGCCTGGCAAATACCAAGTATCTTAATAGAGTTTTTCCTCAGTGTGAAAGCCTTCTGTCTGTCTGGGAAGACTTCGGGTTTGTAGGTTGTGTCTCTGGACCCTTTTCTGTGCTTCCACATGGGAGTCTCCCACTTGTTTTCAGGGCATGCTCTCATTCAAAACCCCACTCCTTAGAGGATAGAGGGGTTCAGCCACAAAAATCTTTTTTTCATTTAATATTTTTATTTTATAATTAACTTAATTTCACATATCAGCCACGGATTCCCCCATCCTCCCTCCTCCCACCCCCTAGCTCTCCCCCAATCCACCCCCATTCCCACCTCCTCAGAGGCAAGGTCTCCCCTGGGCAGGTCCAGTCTCCTCCCTACACCAAGGCTGAGCAAAGTGTCTCAGCATAGGCTCCAGGCTCCAAAAAGCCAGCCCATGCACCAAGGACAGGTCCCAGCTCCACTGCCTAGGAGCCTCCCAAACAGTTCAAGCTAATCAACTGTCTCACTTATCCAGAGGGCCTGATCCAGTTCCATGGGGGCTCCTTAGCCATTGTTCACAGTTCATGTGTTTCCACTAGTTTGGCTATTTGTCCCTGTGCTTTTTCCAATCATGGTCTCAATATCTCTCACTCATACAGTCCCTTCTCTTTCTCGCCTATTGGACTCCCGGAGCTCCACCGGGGGCCTGGCCGTGGATCTCTGCATCCGCTTTCCTCAGATACTGGATGAGAGTTCTATCATGACAGCCAGGGTGTTTGGCCATCCGATCACCAGAGCAGGTCAGCTCAGGCACTTTCTCAACCATTGCCAGTAGTCTACAGTGGAGGTATCTTTGTGGATGTCTGGGGATCTCTCTAGCACTCTGCTTCTTCCTATTCCCCTGGGGTCTACATTCATCATGGTATCTCTCTCCCTGTTCTCCCGCTCTGCTCCTGATCCAGCTGGGACCTCCCGCTCCCCTAAGCTCTCTTTCCCCTGACCCTTGCCCTCCATTACCCCCCACCCCCACCCCTAGTTTGCCCATGTAGATCTCATCCATTTCTCTGTCATTGGGCAATCCCTGTGTCTTTCTTAGGGTCCTCTTTACTAGGTAGCCTCCTTGGAATTGTAAGTTGAAGTCTGGTTATCCTTTGCTTTACATCTAGTATCAGAAGAAACTCAAATGGCTGAAAGACATTTAAGGAATTGCTCAACATCCTTAGTCATCAGGGAAATGAAAATCAAAATGACTCTGAGGTACCATCTTACACCCATCAGAATGGCTAAGATCAAAAACACTGAAGACAGCTTATGTTGGAGAGGATGTGGAGCAAGGGGAACACTCCTCCACTTTGGTGGGAATGCAAACTTGTACAACCACTTTGGAAATCAATATGATGCTTTCTTAGAAAATTGGGAATCAACCTTCTTCAAGACCCAGCTATACCACTCTTGGGCATATACTGTAGCTGGAGTTTTTCTCCAGGCCCATAGTCAGGACAAATCTCTCTCACCTGCCAGTCCCACAGCCAATCAGACCCAACCAAGTAAACACACAGAGACTTATATTGCTTACAAACAAGGCTGTGGCAGGCTTCTTGCTAACTGTTCTTATATCTTAAATTAACCCATTTCTATTAATCTATAAGTTGCCACATGGCTTGTGACTTACCAGTATCTTTACATATTGCTTGTCATGGTGGTGGCTGGCAGCATCTTTCTGCCTCAGCCTTCCACTTCCCAGAATTCTCCTCTCTCTTTGTCCCACCTATACTTCCTGCCTGGCTACTGGGCAATCAGTGTTTTATTTGTTAACCAATCAGAGCAACACATTCACAGCATAGAGAACATCCCATAGCAATATACCCAAGGAATGCTCAATCATACCACAAGGACACATGTTCAACTATGTTCATAGCAGCATTATTTGTAATAACCAGAATGTGGAAACAACCTAGATGCCCCTCAACTGAAGAATGGATAAAGAAAATGTGGTACATATACACAGTGGAGTACTACTCAGCAGAGAAAAACAATGACATCATGAGGTTTGCAGGCAAATGGATGGAACTAGAATATATCATCCTGAGTGAGGTAACCTAGACTCAGAAAGACAAACATGGTATGTACTCACAAAATCTTAAAAAGACAGAATAAGTACATGTACCTGTATGTGTGTATGTGTATACATGTGCATGCACATGTGTGCACAGGAATGGGTACCTGCATATGTGTTTGCCTTTATATGTGAGTGCATGTGTCTGTATGTGGGCAGTGTTCTCAGACTGTATTTTAGTTCTGCTTCTGTGGAGTGTGATTGAAGGCACTATTCTTCCTCTGGCATTGCACTCTCTAGTGACTGCATCTTTTTCTGATCCCCTGAGGTAAAATTCCCATTTGACTCTAGAGGCAGAGACAGATAAATTGCTGAGTTTGAAGCCAGTCTGATCTACAGAGTGAGTTCCAGGACAGCCAGGACTACACAGAGAAACCCTGTCTTCAAAAGCCAATCAACCAACCAACCAACCAACTAACCAGACAAACGAATTTCTGTTTGAAATTTCCCATGACACAGAAAGGGAATTTGCTATGGGAGAGGAGAAAGAGAAGGGTAGGGTTTCCATAAAGGGGATTTTTATTCATATGGATTTCAAGATCATTTGGATTTGATCTTTCTAGTTTGATTTCTATTGCTGTGATGAACACCATGGCCAAAGGTAACTTAGGGGAGTGTCTTAATTAGGGTTTCTATTGCTGTGAAGAGACACCAGAACCATAGCAACTCATAAAGTAAAACATTTAACTAAAGTGGCAGCTTACAGTTTCAGAGGTTAAGTCCATTATCATCACAGCGGGGAGCATGGTGGTAGTATACAGGCAGACATGGTGATGACTATTTCTTTATCAGAAGGTAATAGGAAATGGACTGTGTCACTGGGCAGTATCTTGAGCATAGGAAACCTCAAACCCACCCCCACAGTGTCACACTTCCTCCAACAAGGCCATACCTATTCCAACAAAGTCACATCTCCTAATAGTGCCACTCCCTTTGAGCTTATGGGGGTCAGTTACATTCAAATGAGCACAGGGAGGAAAGGTTTTATTTAGCTTATACTTCCAGGTCATAGTCCCTCACTGGGGGATGTCAGGGCAGGAACTGAAGCAGAAACCATGGAGGATGTTGCTTACTGGTTCACTCTCTGGCATATGCTCAGCTCGCTTACTTATGTGGCTTACGACCATTTGCCTAGGGATGGTACTGCCCACAGTTGGCTGGGCCCTTCAACATCAATTAGCAATCAAGACAATGTTCACAGATGCTCACAGGCCAGTCTGAGAAGAAATTCTTCAGCTGAGGTTCTTTCTTCCTAGGTGACTTTGGGTTGTATCAAGTTGACAATAAAAACTAACCAGAACAATGGTCATTTGTTTTGCTCTTTTTGAACAATGTATTGGTGATGAAGCCAAGGGACTGACCCAGGATGGAATCTGTCCAAGGCCTCAGAATTATTGCCTTTAACATTTTCAGCCTATTAAAAAGGCAACAAGCCAAGAACAGATAGTTTCCTTTCATCAAAGTGCCCTAACAGCTCTTTTCTATGATTGATGGGGAAAATTTTGGATGAGAAGCTAAAAGGTTTGAGTAAAGCACTCAGCTTGCATAGTGGTCACCATGGTCTTTCTTCTCCTCCTCTTTCCTCACCACCATCATCATTATTGGGTAAAACTCAACATTATCATTGTCATTATCATTATTACCATTGGGTAGAGCTGGCCATTGTTTTCATCGTATAATCATGATCCTGATCATTGGGTAGAGATTATCATATCATTATCATCATTTTCAGCTTTGCATCATCGTCCTCATCACCATCATTATTGGTAGAGCTTATCATCACATTGGGTCACTATTGTCATTATCATCCATGTCATTGGTTAGAGCTGGCCATTGTTTTCATCATATAATCATGATCATGATCATTGGGTAGAGCTTATCATATCATTATCATCATTTTCATCTTTGCATCATCATCCTCATCACCATCATTATTGGTAGAGCTCATCATCGCATTGGGTCACTATCATCATTATCATCCATGTCATTGGGTAGAGCTTGTCATTATCATTGTTGTCATCATCTTAATCATCATTGTGATTATCATTTCCATCATTGTCATCATCCAAGTGCTGTGAACACAAGGGCCAAAGTGCTATTCTAAACACTTGGCATCATTAATTTGTTTAATCTTCACTGTAACTCAGACACAAAGGACTGTATTTTCCCCACTTTCAAGGTGAGGAATGAACCCTCAGAAATTAGAGAACTTGTGAAGCTCTCTGTCTTGGAGTTCTGGAGCTAAGATTGGTGACCATTAGGCTACACGGCTGAAGCAACTAAAGGAGAACTGGCTTATTTTGCGTCATGGTTTCATAAGAATTTCAGTCCAGCATAACAAGGAGACATAATGGATTATGTAACAGTGGCTTCTCGAATCTTGGTGGGTCAGAAGCGAAGACCATGGCTGGGACTAGGAGTGGCCGCACAAAGACTTGTCCAGCAGCAAGCAAGTGTTACTAATGGCTCATATATGCCAGCCCACCAGGGACTTGTTTATCTTACCTCAGGTTATGCGGCTTTTGTTTTAAGGGGGGATTGTATTATTGTATTATTGTTGTATTATTCAGTTTCTTCATTTTTGCAGCACACAGACTGATCTCATCTACCCCCTTATTCCACAGCCTCATAAGCCAGGCTTCAAGAGGCTCTTTCATTGCTGAAAAGTCTTTTCTGTGGCTTAATGCTTGAGAGTACTTGCTGCTCTTGCAGAATACCTGGGCTTAGCTCTCAGCACCCGCATGGCATCTCATAAGCTCCTGTAGCTCTAGCTTCAAGGGATCTGGTGCCTTCTTCTGGTCTCCATGGGCATTTTATGCACATGGCCCAAATACATACACACAGGCAAGCACTCATACACAGGAAATATAAATAATTATTAAAAGTCTTTCCCAATTCAGCCAGTTGAAATGCTGGATGTTCTCTGATTATCATAATTTATTGACTAGTCATTATTAAGATCCTGCCTGCATGCTGAATCCTAGATCTCCCCTCCCCTCTCTTAAAGCTCAGGCCTGAAGGATATCTTTTATTGTTTTGTTGTGATTGTTACTAGGAAGGGATCTTTAGTTCAGTTTTAACTTTTGCTTTATTTGACTACAACCAGCTATAAGCAACAGTCCAACAAGGGAATCTGTGGCTGATATGTAAAATTAAATTAAATTATAAAATAAAATTAAAAAAAAAAGAAAAAAGAAACAGTCCACCAATATCCCATCTCCTTCTTCCCCACCCTCCCTGCCAAATCAGAGGATGATGCAGAGGACAGCACCTCTGGGAACATCCCCTCACTCACGTGATGTGCTGCATTCATCATGGAGGCAAGGCACCCCAACCAAACACAAGATGGCAACCCTTGTGGTCTCCCACAAAGATGCCCCAACCAAATGGCTTGGTCTTTGTTGGATGTCCTGCTACCCATCACAGGAAACAGGAAAGCACCACTGCAGCAGGAAGGCACACCTTCCCATACAACACAGGGAAAGGTAGCCCATACCAGAATTGCCCTTGTGGATGCTCCACCTTCATATGGACCAGCCTCAGTCACATGTCAGCACACATTGCTGGGATCACACAGCCATTCCTTCCCAACCCATATTTGGTTCTCTTGGTTCTATTTTCAGGTACCAAGTATAGTCTGTGGCTTTTCCTGGAGAGATACGAGCAAATATCTCCTTATTGTTCCAGATATGGCACTGATGACAGAGCAAAGAATCAGTTCCACTTGAGTAACTTAGTGAGCCAGTGAGTTTATCGGGGTCACTTACAGGAATGTGGGTGAAATTTACTTGCAAGAGCATGGGTGACTCAAAGGCAGGTGCCTCATTGAAAAGTGCGTCTCAGCATGGGCAGTGGCTTATAAAGCTGCCTCCCTGGAGTTCTCTGTAGGACCTTCAGGCAGCATGGCTGCCAGTCTCCTCTCCACAGCAAGTGTTACTGTTTACATAAACTTGGACAGAATCCTTGCGAAATTCTTAAGTTTCAGGAGCTTACTTGGGTATACCATGTGAGTGTGGGATGCTAGTGAAACTGAATATGGACTTGTAAGTTTCACTTCCTTCCCAACTCATATGAGCCTTCCTCCTCCATTTGGGAGGTGACTTTGCAATTTGTAGCAAATAACCACACAACACAACACATGCACACATGCACTCAGCTGAAATTACACACCTAGATGCTCTCTTGTATTCTCACATACACGCTCACACATCACCTATGCTCACTCTCACATGCATACATACACACTCTCTTGTACTCTGTCATATAGGCACTGTACTCAAAAGCACACACACTTCTACTCTCACACACACATTCATTTGTACTCTCACATCCATGCACACACTCTTATGCTCTCTCATGTATACATGCACAGTCACTTGTACTCTCCCATACACACCACACTCTGACTTGTATTCACACACACTCACATGTACCATCAACTTACTCTCTTGCACACATTCACACTCTCTTGTATTCCTACATGTACACATTTACACTTGGAACCTTTTACACATAGACACACTGCTGCTCTCATACACAGGTGACTGTTCATGTAGAATCACACATTTACTGCGTGCACCAGTGAAAGACTGACATGCTCCAAACACTACGGTGATTCAGCAGATGTGCCTGCAAATGCTCCTCATTTCACTCCTGTGTTTATTGTCCTGAGATAAAAACATTCTCTCAGGTGTGAGGTGTGTCATGGGTAAGCCGTCTCCCCAACTAAATCTTAGATATCTTCTTTAACCACACAGGAGGAAAGATGCTGCGGCATCCACAAATTATTGAAAGAAAAAAATGGGCAGAAAAGGACCTCTTTGCTAAGGAGCTGGAGGGAGAGCCTGGCAGATATTCATCTTTATCACCAGCCTCAGTAGCTCTTGTCCCAGGTCATGGGAACAGATAGTCAAGGGACTTGGTCATCTCCTCACCATCATTTAAAACTAGCCAGAGGAGCTGGATGGATGGGATGTGGTAAGGGTGACAGGGAAGCTGAATCCAAGAGGGGAGGGTGAGCTCAGGTTATCTCGGCTCTATCCTCATCACCACCATGTTGGACTCTAGTCTCACAACTATCTGTGGAGCCTCTCAGAGTGATGCTGATTATCTACACAATTTTGATGAGGACACACGATAATTCATAATTTGTATTAAAACATACTTGGCATTTGAATTAGCAAGTAACAAAAGGAACAATATAATAAGCTAGTGGAAATGTAAGGAAAATCAACCTTTGTAGTGACCAAACAGAAGCAGTAATGAGGGCTCCGGGATCGGCCAAGTACAGGTCACCTACCTAGCCTGTGTAAGACGTGGGGTCCGTCCTTAGCACAGCCATATAGACAACAGACAGACACACAGAACCCAGCAGTAACTTAATATTTTCTCGTCAAACTGGCAGAGTTTTTAATGCTACCACGGTGTTTAGTGAAGCTGTCTGGGTGGAAGAAGGTACACATCCACTCAACTCTTTTGGGAACAGTTTGTATATTTGATTTAAAATGTGAATTTTGTTTGTTTGTATTTTTTTTTCTTTTTTTTTTCTTTTTTTTTTCATTTAATTTATTTTATTTTATTTTACAACATAATTCAACTTTATATATCAGTCATAGGTTCCCCCGTTCTCCCTCCTCCCGCCCCGTCCCCCTCCCCCCCCACCCACATTTCGATCTCCTCCGAGGGAAAGACTCCCCCGAGGATTGAGATCGACCTGGTGGACTCAGCCCAGGCAGGCCTAGCCCCCTCCTCCCAGGCTGAGCCAAGGGTCTCTACCAAGCCCCAGGTTTCAAACAGCCAACTCATGCACTGAGCACAGGACCCGGCCCAACCGCCTGTATGCCTCCCAGACAGATCAAGCCAATCAACTGTCTCACCCATTCCGAGGGCCTGATCCAGTTGGGGGCCCCTCAGCCATTGGTTCACAGTTCATGTGTTTCCATTTGTCTGGCCACTTGTCCCTGTATTCCATCCATCTCCGGTCCCAACAACTCCTGCTCACACAAACCCTCCTCCTTCTCGCCAACTGGACTCCCGGAGCTCCACCCAGGTGAGAACTTGGGGGAGCGGGAGGTCCCGACTGGATCAAGAACAGAGAGGGAACACAGGGAATGTTCGTGAGAGATGAAGACCACATGAGAATAAGAAGAAGCAGAGTGTAGGAGAGGCCCACAGAAATCTACGGAGATGCCCCTACAGTAGACTGCTGGCAATGTTCGAGGGGTAGCCCGATCAGACCTACCCTGGTGATAGGATGGCCAAACACCCTGATTGTCGTGCTAGAGGCCCCATCCAGTGACTGAGGGAGCTGGATGCAGATATCCACGGTCGGGCCCCGTTTGTTTGTATTTTAAGACAGGGTTTCTCTGTGTAAAGTCCTGGCTGTCCTGGAAATCACTCTGTAGACCAGGCTGGTCTCGAACTCACAGAGGTCTGCCTGCCTCTGCCTCGCAAGTGTTGGGATTAAGGGTGTGTGCCACTACTGCTCAGCAAAATGTGAACATTTTTATTTAAGAAATACAAGCAAACTCTAACTTACTTAAGTGATTTAAACTACCTATGAAAACATTTGCCTGCTCAGCCTTTGCCACTCTTGGATTCAGGGGACCATTCTAGGGCCCTTCTAAGCTTGCTTCCTTCCACCTACAGAAGACTAGGGTCACCCCATATTCAGCCTCTTGCAGGACTGTGTGACTCAGAGGCAAGCAACCGGGAGGCTGGGTTTTCTGGTTTCAGGGGATGAGGCAGGTGCTTCCTTTATCTTGGACTCTTGGCTGAGCGCTGCCACAGCCCAGGTCCTGTTCTGAGAAGAAAGCTGAGGTACCAGGGTCTGCCTGGTTCTGAGGCAGAATACAGCTGAGTCTGTGTTAGAGTGTGCCTTACTATCCCATCTCAGAGGTGTACCACAGGGGACAAGCAACTACAGGAAGTGATTTCTGATACCAGTATTCTGCATTATCTATAAGTGTGAATATTACCTTTTTGTCAGTTGCATTGGAAAAGAATAAGTTATAACTAGTCAATCTCCTATAATCGTGGGAGGGAGGCACGGCTTAATTGCTTCGGTTAAGTGGTCAGTGACTTTGCCAGCACTCATAAATGCCATTAGGCTTCAGGCCACTGAGATGGACCTGTTGATTTATTAAACGATGACAGGCAGGGAGCCGGTGCAATTTTCTTTTATGGGTTAACATACAGAGCTGAAATACCTAAATGGTTAAGTCTGATATTCTGCATGGCCTCTTCCAGGAGAGATCAAAGGAAAGGGGTGACAGAGGGTTCTCACTGTGATGACGGGGAATTAGCATTCAATGGGTTTGTTTCTCATCCCATAAAGCACACGCAGTAATTATCAACTGTTCAGGATGCGTTGATAACCTTTAGCTGTTCCTCTCCTTCCCTGCCTCCCCTTCCCTTGGTTAAACAGACATGTTTGAGATGGCTCTCCTTTTATGACCATGAACCATAGTCACAGTATTCTCTGCTGGCTCAATGATTTGCAAAACTGACAATACACATCCATTCAATGCAACCTTGGTGTGCTGGGCAGTCAGTCTGCTAAACCCTGAGTCCTGTCAGCTGGAACAATCCCTTTCCTCAGAGAACTTAACTGTTACTGGACGATGAAGCAGCAGCTTTGTCACAGAGGCCTTTCTTCCTGCGAGCACGCTTTCCTCCCAGCCTGTAGCTTTGTCCTGCTGACCTGCTAGGAGGGTGGGGATGTGCTTAAGGGTTCATCATGTTGTTTAGCTCCCAGGGCAACTCAGACACAGCTAGTGCTTCATAACTGTGTGGTATTGGAGACAGGGCAAGAGCCCAGGATGTGGTTTAGTGGTAGTTTTTGCCTGGCATGCTTGGGGTCTCGGTGACCAAAGTTCTAGGAAGGAAGGAACATAAGGCCAGTTAGAGTAGAAATCAAGCAAAGGGGTTTTCCAATGCTTTATTTCCCCCTTCATGCTAAACTGACTTAGCACTTGTCTCTCCATGCCTCCAGCTTCCAGGTAAGCTGGAGAACCAGAGAGGATGCACGTCACGGGGGTTGTGTTGTGTTGATGGACCCGGCTATAGGGCAGGTGCTGCTGGGTTCCAGTGAGCCTGAGGGCTGAGTGCTGTGAACATTCGTTTGGGGGTATAGACCTGTTCCCTAGAAAGACCATCAGCAGTTGTTCTTGTGAAGGAAAGAGGCTGTCAATGCCACCAGCGGCGGATGTGAGCTTGCTGTGCACCAGGTGTGCCTTAGAGGAGACTGTGACCTTGACGTCTGCAGCTTCTGAAGCTTCTAAAGTCTGAAGCTTCCCAGAGGCATCAATTCCTCAGAAGACTACATCCTCAGCCACAGTCAGCAGGACAGCAGTGACAAGCGCCAGTGTCCGCAGACCTCCACAGGGTGCCCTGCTTCTTCTCACACTTGTTCCCTTTAGGGACAGTAGGATTGTCCAGGTCTCTGCTGGAGTTTCCCCATATATCTCAGCAGCATTGACCCACTCTGTTCTGCTGTGCTGGGCACTACAGCAAAACATCAACCACAGTCACTTGATGAAACCCTCCAGCAACCGTTCTGCTGAACCCTCTCAGCCCTGGGAGGGAGGTTTTTATTAGTCTCATCCAAAGCTTGAGTTCTTTGGAGGACTAAGGCATTTGTCTAAGATCCCTGCTTGCCATTCTGTCAACAAGTCCAGGACCCATAAAGCTTTTCCTAAATTCCCATCTCTCCCTGCTACATCAGGGTACTATGGCCAGGCATCCCTCTGCTTCCAGCATCCATAGACGCAACATGAGTGCTTAGACATACATGCACTTCCAGATGTGGCCGTGGCAGATGTTATCAAGGACTGGTGACTTTGATGGTCCTGAAAAGCTGACCCACATTATTATATTAGTTTCCCACCAGGCCTTGGATTGGCACAAGCATTGTGTTTGAGTTAGAAGCATATCTTGGTATTGTTGGAAGGATGGTACATAGGAGCAAGGAGTCTCATGCTTGCTGGGGAGATACTACCCATGCTGGAGACTCCCCAAGGGAATGTGAGACCCTGGTGGGTTCTCCTCCACAAGGACCAGGCTTCTCTGAGGGTAGAATAGTATTTCTGCCTTGTTACTACCACCCAGCATCAGCCAGTGCACACGTGACAAGGAAGCTCATACCCCCATTGGAGCACATGATATTCCCGCCTTTGCAAGAGCTCATGGTCATCTCTCCTGTTTATGAGCCTTGGTCACACGCAAAGACATTTGCTAAGATTTCAAAGGAGGATTCAGGAATTCCCAAAGCTGAGAAAGATGTGGTTTTCCACGCCTCTTGGGGTTTGGCTTCTCAAAGCACTCTGAAGAAATGCAGCAGTAGTGTTCTTGGAAACATGGTGTCAGGGAAGACACACTGGGAACTGCAGCCATGGCCAATGTGGCCTATGCCTTTGCAATGGGTTACCTCTGGGTTTGTTGTTTCAAGCATGTGGGTACCAGGCACAGCTCTGACTTGACTCAGCATTTCTTGATGTTTGACGTCTTGTCCTTTGACTATGAACTCCAAGGTATGTGAGGCTGGTGGGATGGGGAGGAGTGTTGTTTGCAGAAAGCACCAGATGAGGGACAGGGAGATGCTCCATGGCAGACTGCATGTGAACAGCAGGTGTAGTTATTCTCTCTGTGGGGTGACAATGCCAAACATGTCACATACTCCAACTCCAGACATGAGCTCAGGTGCTTCCTCTCTATCCAAAGCCTTTACTTCACTGCCTCAGCTACCAAACCACAAAGCTTCAGGTCCCAAGGAGTGGTCCTCGATCTTTTTGGAAAAATAGAGACTTACAGGGTGGCGGGAAGGGGAACATTCCTGCATCTTCTCCCCTTCTGTCTCCAGAAGAGCTCTGAATACTTGGTGAGATTTGCTGTACTGTGGAGGGAAGGTCCTGCTGCTGCAGAGCCGCAGTGTCTTCCTTTGGTCTAGTGAGGAAGGATGCAAGTGCCCTCCTCCCCCACTTGCTTTCTAAGTTTGTGTGGGAGAAGAGCTTCAACTTCATGGCCTTGACCTTCTTATAACAGTCTTAATACAATGTGGTCACACTGTGAGTCTTGGCTGCTGTTATGGGGAGGATGAGTCCTTCTTGCCAGAACTGCACTCCAGGGAGGAGTCAGGCCCTTTGTGACGGCCAGGGACCTGCCTCCTTGGGGCAGCACGGTCTCATCCATGATGGTGGGGACCTGCACAGCTCAGTCTCTGAGACAATGCCTTCTGTCCCACAAGTGGTTCACAGTGGCTCCCTGGTTCAGCACAAGGTTGAATGGTGGCATGAGTCTCTGGGTGGGCTTCTTTCTCATAAGCCTCCTGCACACCAGCTTAGTGAGCCACCTGTGGGGCTGGGGATACTGCAGGAGACTTGAGGGAGCTGCCTCACAGGCCTGAATGGCCTCAGGAAGGCAGGTCTGACCATACTGGATGTTCTGGGATCCTTGTTGAAATGAAGTACACACAGTGCTAGACTGGAGCCAGAGGGTGGGGAAAGGGGGGATGTGCTGTGGAATGTTCTGTATGGCAAATGTGTTGCTAATAAAACACTGATTGGCCTGTGGCTAGGCAGGAAGTATAGGCGGGACTAACAGAGAGAATAAAAAGAACAGGAAGGCAGAGGGAGCCTCTGCCAGCCACCGCCAGGACAAGAAGCATGTAAAGATGCCGGTAAGCCACGAGCCATGTGGTAAGGTATAGATTTATAGAAATGGATTAATTTAAGATATAAAGACAGTTAGCAAGAAGCCTGCCACGGCCATACAGTTTGTAAGCAATATACGTCTCTGTGTTTACTTGGTTGGGTCTGAGCGGCTGTGGGACTAGCAGGTGAAAGAGATTTATCCTGACTGTGGGCCAGGCAGGAAAACTCTAGCAACAGGGATGCATTGGAAAAGGGTGTCCCTTCCACAGGGGTCTCCTGGAAGGGCCAGCCAGTCCCCAAGGTGTGTGTCCATTTCCAGCACTCCACTCAGGGGTATCTCAGTGGGTAGCCCATTCCCATCAGTACCCCTGGCTTCCTTTCTGTTGCTGCTCATGTTTATTCAGAAAGAAACTATTACAGCCTATTATTTGCCACCCATCCATCCACCCCCCACCCATCCATCCATCCATCCATCCATCCATCCATCCATCCATCTTTCCTTCCTTTCAGTCAACTGACCCACCCACTTACATATACACAATGTGGAATGTTTACTCCTTTCCAGGAATTGCATTGGTGACTGGAGTGCCTATAGGGAGGTAAGATTTCCCTGAGTTTCTGTCTGGAAGCAGGAATCAGGTAGACAGGGAACACACAGGTGTAGGGGCAGCAGGCAGGTAGAGCAGGTTGCTGATTGGCTCAGCCCTTCTGTATCCAGTACTACCTGCTTCTTTGGGGTATATGCTAAGGTTGAACTCCTGTGGAAGGTATATCCTTATAACTAGATGGATACACTTGATATCAGTGTTTTAGAAAATTAAGAATTGGTGCACAGTATTATAGCTTTATTTTTGGAGACAGGGTTTCATGAATGCCAGGCTGACCTCAAAGTCCCTAAGTAATTGAGAATGACCTTGAACTTCTGATCCTCTTGCTTCTACCTCCTGAATGCTGGGATTAAAAGTATGCACCACCACACCTGATGTATGTGGTGCTGGGGGTCAAATCCAGGACTTATGCTTGTGAGACAAGCACTCTACCAACTGAGCTATAGCTGAAGTCCAATGTCATAGCTTTACAAGAACTTGTTAGAGTTAAATATGATGCCAGTCACCTGTAATCCAAACCCTCTGGAGACTGAGGCAGAAGGATGAAGTATTCTGTGCCAACCTGAGCTACACGGTAAGACCTTGTCTCAATGAACAAATGAACAAATAACCAACCAACCAACTAACCAACCAACCAAACAACCAGCCAACCAAACAAACAAACAAACAAAACCAACCAATGTCAACAATATAAAATAATGCATGATTATTATAGAATATCTTGAAAATACAATAATACTTAAAATGAGTAAAAGAGCCAATAATCCTAGTATGGGAAACTCTGATCCACTAATGAGCTCCTTCTAGGCTTCTCTGTATATATTTTTTGAAGGCTATGATTACAGCTTATTAGAATTTCATATTCTGCCCCACCCCCCACTGTTGAGATCATGTGTCTTTCCCATATTCTTAAAGATTCTTCGGAAGTAGCATTTTCTTACTAGTGGATGATGTTCCATGATTCAGATCACTTTTTGGGTCTGGCATTTTTGTCACTGCAGACGAGGCCCTGCTGCGTAGACTTGTCAAAGGAGTGTTGTGGGGCTGTTTTTATTGTTGTTGTCTGTTGTCTCTTTGTATGGATGTGAGTCTAGAGCCTTGCTCGTGTTCCACCACTAAGCTTCGTGCCCAGTCCTCTCTCTTTCTTTCCTTTAATTCTGAGAATGGTTTTGACTAAGTTGTCCAGGTCGATCTTGAACTTTCCATCCTTCTCCCTCGGCCTCTCCAGTGGACCTACTATGTGTTGTGTTGTATTTACTGGAGCTGAGGGTCGGGCTATGTGGATGTTTTCAAAGGCCTGTGACCGGCTCTATCACAATTTCAAACGTCTCTGATGCACGACTCACCAGCCCACAGTCTGCTCACACAGGTACCCTTGGCAGACACACTGCATCCCTGTGGTCACGATGTATATTCTAACACGGTTAATGTTTTATTGGACATTTGTTTTCCTTTTCTGCCAATTCAGTCTCTTTACCTCTTTTTCCATTTGTATCTTCCT